>JAPYZA010005498.1:0-12081 GCA_030522685.1 Eupelmus azureus
AAAATATTATTAAAATATATAAATAACTATTCTCTACCTTCCACATCCCCTCGGTCCGAATTACATAAATCCCCGACAAGAAAAACGTTTTTAACGAACAAGAACAAAGATATAAGAAAATCCAGAAATAATAGATCTTACGTGATAAGCGAAGCCGACAAAAAAGGCACGAAGAAGACTGAGGGAGGTCGACCGCCGGCCTAGGAGAATTGACCCGAGGACTCCACACATACACACACACATACACACACACACACACACACTTACACGCGCACGCTCACTCCAGCTCGATCGCTTTTGCGCTCGCGCGGCCGAGATTCAATTTCCGGCTCGATCAGCAGGCGGCGTCGGCGCTTGTTTCGGAGGCCGCCTTTTGTTTTTGAGGAACAACACACATCGATTCCACCTGTGAAATTGCGAACGCCCCATTCTCTCGTGATGTGTATTTTTACATGGAGCATATCGACCAATCGAGGAAGACAGCCCGGGTCTCGAGAATCGTGATTTATTCGACGTTTGTAAAGGGCCAGAAATTTGCCGTAAAAATTTCCGGGTAATTTGTTACAGTTTGTTTTTTCGTTATAAAGCATGCGCCGATGTTCGGCCAGAGTTATGGCTGGGCGAAAATAATTTTCTAGATATTTATTGTAGTGAATTAAATTGCAATTTTTAAGTAATAAATTTTTTTTTCTACTTTTATCAATACATCATGTATTGCTGAAAGTTCAACAGAATGTATAAACACTACGCTACTGAAATTGAAAAGCTTTCGGTCTAAAATGAAAAGCAAAGAATAATTCATAACCCGATTTAATTAAAAAATTTCAAGTGCAGATATTTTTAGCTTTTTGAAAAACTTAAAATAATTCTAGCAGCCAGGAAAATGACTTTGCCATAAACTTTAGCTCTTTTAAAACTCCGTTCTACCGCGTTAAAAAGATTGCAGAACCACTTAATTTTTAATTTTTCATCTTCACGAATCCGCCTTGTAACTCCTGCCTCAAAGGGAGCGCGGAAAAAGGGAGCGAAATTAATTCAAGTGAATAAAGGAGTGTTAAAATAAAGACATGTTAAGAGTAAAGTTGCACTCTTTATGTAAAAACCTGTTGATGTAGCACTTGGCGCACATCAAACTCGCTGCCACAGAACACAGCACTCGAAGTAAAAGAAGCCCTCTTTTCTTCGCGTAAAACACGTACACTTTATCCAGGCCTCTGGAAAATTCAAGTCGATTTTGACGAATCAGCCCTTTTCCGCGCTCGCGATTCTTTCTGCCCCCCCTCCCCTTTCCCCCGACCTTCATTTCCTTAAAGTGGTTCGAGCCATTTTCTCTCGACGCCCGCGAGCGAGGCAGAAAGTTACTCGATCCTCGCGAGCAGGCAACAACCGCACGTAAACGAGCAGCGATGCAGAAACACGGAGAGCGCCGGCCAACTTTGTACTTTGCCGTTTTCGTCCATTTATCTTCCTTCGCCCTGGTGCCGCCGCCGCCGCGCAGTCACGGAAAAAAAGTAGGAGAGAGACTGTAAAATTTTTCTAAGTGCAAATCCATTCTTTTCGAGCCGGAGAGGCTGCGCCGAGCCGAGAGAAAATACAATCAACGCTGTTAGAATGGAAATTCGGTGTTGAGGTAGGTGAAACGCTTGGGGAAAATACGCGCTCGAGGAAAGAGAGGGCTGATGCAGGGTAGAGATGCAGGGTGGAAATGAAGTGGCAGGTGCGCAAATTTGGTCTTTATAGACTGTTGATACAGTTTCTTATATTTCGTTTTTCCCCTTAGATAAATTTTTTTAACTTTTTAAAAAGAAAGCTCTATATCGATGATATTTTTGTTATCAGAAATTTTGATTAATATTTATTTGAGTTTCCTGATTTTTAATACATAGTTTTCTGAATGTTATCTTTTGTGCAATAAACTTCAATCCTCCGTAAATAACAATTGACTATCATTAGCCAGTAAATCTCAAGAAAAAGATATCAACTATATTAATATAATATAAGCTAGTTTGTAAAATAAGAAAACCATAAAAATATTTTTTGATCTTCATTGAGGTACAAATTGAATTCGTACATTTTAGCGGGAAACTAAATAAAATATCGAATAAAAATAGTATTTTAATCAAACAAGGAAATATTTTTCTTTGTATGAAATTTAAAAAGGCATAGCAAAAAGAAATACAGAAAAACTACTACGTACTGTTATGTTTTATGAAAACTTCGAGATGCTTTTATTCTCATAGAATAGCAACACGTTCCCAGATTTTTATTTTATGTGTGAATTACGTACTCTTTACATATCCGTTTGCTTACCTTTACGATATTGAATCCTGAACAAATATTCTGAATAAAGAGATTTTTTATAGTGGATAATTTTTCTCGTTCTCTCGTTTGAAACTTATCATCGTCCAGATATCTCAATTTAAAAATTATAGATTAAAAATTAAAAGTTATATTTAATATTTATATTTAGTTATATTTAATTAAAAATTAAATTATTTCAAATTAAAAAAATTACAGTATGAAACAGAATATCAGGTAGGGCATATACGCTTTAAGTAGATTTAGGGCGAGTATGTTTAGACATCTATGTATGTTTTTTAAAACTTCAATGAGTTGAATATGTTATTTGTAATTTAAATTATGAAAATATTATTATTAGTAAACAGTTTTTACTTTTATTCAGCAAACAAATTTAAAAGTACTCTTTTTTCTGATTTCAGAACACAACTACAGCACTAACCTCGTCAAAAGCAACAAACGTTTTCGGTGAGTAAAGCCACAATTACCACTATTCTCAACTATATAACGCAAGCAAATTCATTCGTAACGCAAAAATCGATTGGGACCACACAGCTATACCTTTCAACTTGAGTGGCTCTCGAAATTCGAAAATCGAGTAATGCACTATCATACATTTCGCGATAAATCTCAGTCTCTGATAAAAAAAACCTGCGCTCTCACTCAGGAAAAAAGATAAACAAGTTTGAAACGATGAGCCCGGCGTAATTATTTTTCTTTAATGATTCGTGAAGCTCGCGGCTTTCAGCGGCGAATAATAAATGAAGCGCGCGCACTGTGAAAAATATCATTCTTCACACGCGCAGCTCGACTATCTGAGAGGAGATAGCGCCGAGGGTGTGTGCCGGCGCCATTCGTCAAACTGGCTCCGGAAAACTTTGTCAGCTACCTTTTTGCGCGCGCGTACGCGCATGGACATGGCTTGTTTTGTATGAAAATATTTTGCCGGGCGAGGATGACGCGAATGCCTTTACGTACTCTGGACGTTGGCTTTCACAGGACTCCAGTGCCGTCACCGCTCGTCTTTTCGTGCTTTTCCGCTTTTTAATGAGAGCTCCGAGTTAGTAAGGTTTTTGTTTGACTTTTTGTTTCTTTGATTTTTGATGTTTTGGTAACGTTAATATTTGTGTTTTGTTCGATTTTATTAGATACGTTGTAAAATTATTTTTTGATTTCTCAAGTTTATAAACTTTATCTATTTATTAACAGTTGAGTTAAAATGTTTTTCTTTGCTAAATTTCAAAATGATAACGTACATACATAAATTATATCAAATTATAAACATGATGGAAATGCTGAATTTTTATTTTGGACTTTTTCAGTGTTATTCTTATCTACCCTTATGTAAACTTCCTTACTTTTCAAGTGATATAAACAAGAACAAAAATTCCACTATAACTTTGCTTTTAAAGTAATATATCATCTTTTTAAAATATTAGTGTTCAAAATATATCGTTCGAAGTATCTTCAATAATTGTTTATCATCGACGTAAAATTTTTTTTTATTTCTGGTCTGTATCTCTAGTAACATTACAGACATTTTTTGTACATAATACAATGCTACTACAAAATATGTTTCACGTCATTCTTTAAAACAGATATAAAAATATTTTAATTTATGTTGCTTCACAAACTACTACTAGTATAAGTAACCAAACAGCTTAAAAAGTTTGTCGAACAAACGCACACTTTACACGACACCATATGATAAATCACCCCTACCCAAGAAAGCCCATTCCCGGCAAACTCGGAACTATCAGAATTAGAATCTACACATGTGCCCACAAAGCAGACCTCAATTTACGAGGGCGGCAATTCACGTAAAAAATCGCATACTAAAAAGCCCAGCCCTAATCCCCGGCCCTTAGATCCCCTGTCCGAGGGCACAAATTTTTCAGCATCGCGGCACACGCATCCTCGCCACCCCTTTTATCTCTATCCTGTTCTCTGCTTTTACCCGAGCGCAAAAGGATAGCGTCGTCCGGCGCCGGCGGATGCTCGGGAGACGGGCACTCAGAAAGTTTGGAAAAATTGAGACCGATCGCCCCCGAGATGTATAGGGCGAGCGCGAAGGCGTTCGGTTTGCGGTTGCCGAGGGGTAGTTTCTTTTTTGCCCCGAGGCTAGGGGAGAGAGAGAGAGAGGCCAAAGGAGGAAGGGGAAGACGAATCGCACGCGTGGGTATTAGCGGACGAAGAGCTAATTTTTTTTCCTCGCTGAGGGTGCCGTGCGGTTTTTGTAGGAGTCCGAGAATTAGGGGGATTGCGCGGGAGGAGGCGGTGGATGGGAGGGGGGTAGAGGAGAGATTTTAGAGGATGATGAGAGTGCTACTCCGGTTCTAATTAATGCGAGTGACTGTGCTTTTGGGAAAGAGGTTTTATGAAGAGGAGGATTTGCGGTTTCGTTGCTATGATCGATTTTCAATTTTAAGGGGAATAATGAGAGTGCGTTTGGTTAGGATGCTAGTCGTGCCTGCATTGATCAAACATTTAAGATGAACATACATGACTTTTTCACATTGTAATAAGAATTCACTTTTTAAGATCCAAACGTATTCGAAACCGTTAGAATATATATTCCAAGCGCGCAAAACTTATGTATGCAGAAATGTTATAAATTTAGATTGCAATCTGCTCGTGCAGAGTCACCATCGAGCCCGCGAGTCCCTAAATAAACAGGAGCGCGCCAAAAAGCATTAAATTCGCAAATACACCGTAGCAAAAATATTTATACGCTCTCCGCGCTCCGCATTACGGCGCGTAAATCTCAGCTGCGGCAAAAGCTATTTCCGTTTTTAGAAATCCAAATATAAACGAGCGCGCCAAGACTGCGGCCCCGAAAATTTAATGGATTTCGAACTTCAAATATACATACGCATCGATATCTCGCGCACATCGGAGCTCGACTCGCTCGGAAAAAATATTTTTAGCGCTTCAATCATACGCTCGCGCGTAACGATCGCGCGCGCGCTCTCGATATATATCGAGGAGGGTTTTGCCCGCTCGGAGATAAATCACGCTCCGCGAGCTTTTCAGAGTGGGCCGCGTGTGTGCGTATATGTGTATGTACTGGGCGTATCGTCAAAAGTAATGGTCGGACGGCCGGTCGAAGCAAGAACGAAACGAGAGATGTCAAGCGCGAACGACTTCGCGATTTCGAGCGTCATCCATATTCCCTCGTACGGGTACAATGCTGGGAGTTGTACGTGTGCGTGTATGGGCCGGCGCATATGACTTCTTCTCCCGTTGCGAGCGGGACCTGCAGGACAGCGAAATTATAGATGCGAGTTGGGAGTATGGCGCCGGGAGGGTTGCTGTGAAATGCAAATAGGATGAGGATTGTTAGGATGTTTTTTTAACGTTTTTAAAATATTTTATAACTGATTGCATTAATGTTTTTGTAGTGGTGTTAAGGTTATTTGTTGTTTGTTTGAAACTGAAATTTTGTTTGATTTGTTAAAAGCTGATTCTATATAAATGCTAATGTTTATTTATTCTAGATTGTAAAGTAGATGCAAAAACGGGTACCATGAAATAAACTGAAAAATTTATTTGTCGGTTCGTAAACAATGTCAAAAAAGTAATTCGCCTTTCAAAATTATTTAAAAACCCTTTCTGGACAAGGGTCATGAGTCTATTTCATCAATGTCCATGCTCACACTAATACTAGTTACAGACTTAATATAATAAACTTTAATAAATACGCTAATCTAAAGCGATGTACAACAGTGATAACCGTTAATTAAGGCTTTCCATCAATGAAGTAAGTAATTTCAATTATACGAAAATTAAACGAGTGTCGAATTAATTAAGAGAGTTACGTACATAGGAAGCTTAGTGTAATGGATACGTTGGCAAGCGTAGAGAAACAACTGGGCTTCTGGTTGAGCCATCGGACAAAGCGATCCGCGTGTTCACTCGGTATATCGGAAATTGACACCAAAAATGAATTGAAAAGTGGAATAATAAAAAAGATTTTTTAGAGCCATGGTAGCTGTTCAATCAATTCATCAAACGATAACACTGTAAAGTTATCGTTTTGATCTTTCTTTGAAATGGATACACTCTCTTTGAAACGCGAATGTAATATTTTCATACAAAGAAGAGCTAATCGAAGGTTTTGAATGTCTGTTCATTAGTGTGAGAAGGATTTTTTGAAAAAAACCTTGTTATAAATCTACAAAATCTTTATTACCTTTATTATTAAGCATTTTTGAATTGTCAATTTAGACTAATGTTTCAGTGACAAAATGTTTAAAGCCGTCAAACACGATACTTTTCTCACCCGATAGCTAACACACAAACCCAATAAAATCCTACAACAATAAAAAAAAAAAAAAACGAAAAACAAACTCCATTGCCGTAACAACACAACCGGGAGACATCAATAACCATCATGTTTTCGAAAACAACATCCAAAGACTTTAAACCCAGCCATTACCAGCAACCAGGAAAAGAAGCATAAACACGATATTTCACCGATCCGCTCACCCCATGAATCTCCGGCCAACAAAATCCTCCCCCACCCTAAACAACAACCAACCTCTGACGCGAATCTCCCCCGCGCTGTCCCGGCGCGAGAACTTGCACAAGTCGCAGGCGAGCCAAAATTAATTCGGCCTCCAGAGTCGGATTAGTCCTCCGCGGCCGGAAACAGCGGCATTTCCGGTTATTCATTATTCATCGCGCGCGCAGGCGGCGCGCTGACGTTAACGACGATTGTACGATTAATGACGGCAATGAGTGCGTGTCGCGAATGGCAGCGGAGCTGCCGGTAACGAGGCTTTCGCGGAAAGCTTCGAGAGGAGCAACGCTTGTTGTCCCGTGTGTGCGGCGCGTGGGCCTGACCGCTGGCTCTCTGTCGTCACGGGGATATCCGCGCTCGCGGAGAAATTACAACGCGCAGCTGCGATCGATGAATGCGCTAGGAGGAAGGTTGGTACAGTGGCTGGGCTGGCGATTGATGCAGCGGATGATCGTGGACTGGGTGAGAGGAGTGGACGATTGTTTTGAGCTTTAGAATTGTGTTTGATTGTGGGTTTAAGTTGTGGAGGAGGCTTAACTTTTGGTTTAAGTAGAAAATGCCGAGTTTGGTACGGCGGACTGTATTATTTGTATGTTTTTACAGTATGATTAGTGATACTCGGTGCGTAAAGCTCGATTTCTCGCACAGACTAATAAAAAATATTCGTAATCGTAAATGTCGATAAGGAGGTAAAATCAGTCAATGTACTTATTTCAATACAACAAAGCTGATCAATTATTTTTGCATCAATCTATCGCAATCACAATAGACAATAGCAGCGATTCACCCACGCTCATTCAGCATCCACACGCTCCGCCAAACCACCGAATCCATCAACTCCGCGCGCGTCCTTCGACCTCCTATAAAGCGCAATCGCCGAGGCGAGCGCCGCTAATACGACGACTATGAAGCACTCCACTCGCGCGCTCCTCGCTCTAAATACAGCCAGCATCGCGCGATGCGTTATCGCGAGTCTCGCAGGTAAATGAGCCATTTTCCTGCGGTCCAAAGTTAACAGCCACTGCCGGCGGCGCCGCAGCCGCGGAAATATCGCTAGCCGCGAGCTCGAGCAGGGGAGTTTCCGGGGGGGAGGGCGCACTTCGCGGCATAACTCCATCGAGAGGTCGATTAATTAGCCCGAGCGTATACCCCGAGCCTTAACAAAGCAGAGCAGGCTGGCGCGTTGCGTTAGAGAGTGCCGAAATGAGGCTGCTACGCCCCCCCCCCCCCGTGGGAGAGCTCGGAGCGTGAGCCGAGCAGGCGCGGTTTGCGCTTTTGTTCTTTTTGCTTGGTTAAGGGGCCGTGTATCTTAGAACGCTGAGTTGGAGATGCAGTGAGGAATAATGGATTTTTAGTTTGCGGTGCTTTCGGGAAGTTTAATTAATCATTAACTGTGTTTTTGCAAATGCAAAATTTGCAAAATTATGATAATAAGGTTATCGGAAATTCTTTTACTGATATCAGTGACTGCAGTAAATATCGTTTCATATCGCACACTAAAACAGAAATAAAAACTACCTTCTAAAAACAATAAACAATAAATAAAATCTGTTCCAACATCTCGACACTTTAATATAAAACAAAAAACAGCTCACTCAGCAATAGCTTATTTTGCTTTTCTCGTCGAAATGACAGTTGAAAAAGCAAAATTTCGAAATGCAGCACCATTTGCGGGTTTATGAATAGGCCCTATTGTCGCCGCTTTAAATGCATCGTCGGTACTAAAGGTCGTGTGCTTCATAGAGCTTATGCCAAACAAGAAGATGAACCGTGATAAGAAAAATAATGGTACAACCTGATTTTTCTCTAAAATTTCGATTGTGAGATGAATAAGCTTTTTCACTTGATTGTACAATATTGACCGATTTGTCGGACAGGAGATCGAAGAGCTTTAAACACCAAAAAGAACAAAATTTGCTCCTTTGTACGTAAGAACTTTAAATGTACACAAGGTTACTCGTGTAAATTTTTCATTTTCATTATTGCACGAACCTAAACATTTACCCAATTTGTACAACCGTCAAAGCCTAAAACAAATAATAAACCGCCATAAATTATCATTCAATTCATCCAGCCGCTCTCCTTTTAATTCCCTTCTCGCGAAAGCGGCCTCAGCTCTCCCCGCCGCGGATCGGTTATACCTTGCTGTATTTCTTTTTCGGTCGGTATAAATCGGCCGAAGGAAAACGATAAATGATTTATCGATGCGGCAGAGACTCGGCACACAGCTCCGCAGCGCGTGCTTTCACTCGTTCAGAAAAATTTTTATTTCCTTGTTATTTTTAGTGCACCTATATCTCGAACGCGCGCGCGCCTCCACCGCAGATTTTCACGTTATATTTCAAGTCTTTTTATTTTCCTCGAATATCTTCCAAACGTAATTTACTGTGCGCGCGCGGGGGAGACGCTCGTCGCGCTACGCTGCACAAATAGCCGCGATTCCCGCTCTCCTGTGCACGTCGCGCCGCCTGGCCGTGCTATATACTCGTTTTCGTTTTCACAGTGCAGCCGTGTGTATGTGTGTCTGTGTGTAGTGTTGCGCGATTGCTTTGAATGCGAGCCATTTTAAAAAGTTTCCTTTGCATTAATAGTATACGTGTGGGGAGAGAGAAAAGTGTCGATTCGGTGAGCTTTTCGCCGAGTCGAGCGGATTTATTCTGGCTTGAAGCGCGATACTACAAGGTTGGGGCAATTTTCAAAGGTGGCTTTGGAGGTATTTGCGGCGCACGGCTATCAGGATTTTAATGTGAATGAATGAATTCGCTGTATGTTGAGAAAGCTTTAATGAATATAAATGCAAGCTTTTTGTGAATTTTGAGAACATGAACAAAAAGCCTTTTCTTTGATAGAATGAAATGTTTTGAAATAATAAAATGTTTCAATAAATTTTCAATGTACGCATACGCTGCTTCTCAATATCTCTTGTAAACCTTTACGATCACACTGGCTCCATGAGAAATATCTGCCACAAAATGTCATCCAAAAAAATTAAAATTTTTGCCATCTGGCACATTGTTTACTACCACCCTTAAATCACCAAACGCTTTTGCACCACCTTTCAAACATTCCCAATTCAAATAACCCCCCGGTAAAATCACCCTTCCGCCGTATTAATTTCACCAAATCAAATCCCAATCCGCAAATCGCATGCTTAATTTCACTAACCCTCAAAATCGATCACAGCCAGAAACCGATCCGATCCGCCGTACCAGCGCGAGCGAGCGCGTGAGAATAATCCTATATCCACGCAGCTGGCCGATAAGATACGCGCCGCGCAAAACGAGAGGACGCCGATTTCCCTCGGCCAGCGATGACGGGCAAAAAGGAAGGGCTGCACAAGCGTATCATCGACTCGTGGGCGCGTTTATCCGTCGACTCCGCTTCCACCCGGGGAAATCATTCGCGTCGATCGCGCCGCGGCGATAAGGCGCGCAGCTCTGCCGGTGGCGCGCGCGTGTTGTGTCAGATAACCGTCATTACGCTGTGGCGGAGAGAGGGAGAGTGGTATGTAACGCGACTGAGCGATGCCACGCTGATGGTCCGCTTGTTTCTGCGCGCGAGAGCTTTGTTAGTGGAGGAGATCGATCGCGGCTGGAGTTTCACGCGCTGGTGTGGATTTTCTTCGCGGTCATTCGTAGGGGTTTTCATTGAATTAGGATTGATTTGGGGTTTGGTGATTGTAGGTGTGTGTTTTGTGTAGTTATACATTTTAAGAGATTTTGAATAAAATGGTAAATAGATTTGTAGTGAATAACGCGCTGGAAGTAATAATTATCAAATGTATGGTGGAATTAATCTGGTACATCGTAAAATAATGTATTTCTTTTCTCGTTGTTCGAAAACGAAATGTTTCCTTCTTCAAACTAATATCGCAAAAAGTTATTCGAAACAAATAAAAATGTCAATCGTTAAAGGCACCGAGAGATAGATGATCTTTTTTATCTCAGAAGAACGGATAAGCGGGGTGATCGATTTGAGCAGCACACAATAGTACCTATATTAAAATAGTCACGAAGTATAAGGTAACGAGAGAGAGAGAGAGAGAAAGAGAGAGAGAAGAAAAAAAATTCAGGAATATAAGCCCGAGTGCTCCGTGCGAGCCAGAACGAACAAGGAGGTGGGGGGAGGGTGAGGGGGCCGTTGCTCTTCCGTGAATAATTTGCCCATTGCAGACCATACGTGTGCAAAATACGTTGCGACTATGTATTCCCTCTTTTTATTTCTGCCGCGCGCATATTCCGCTATGTGTGCGCCTTCACTTTTTACGTGTACGCCATTTTCTGCTTTTATTATTGTCCGTCTCCTATTTTTTCCGAGCGCATTATTTTTCTTTTACGTTCCTTTCTGCTTAAGGTAAATACGCTTTTATTTGCGAAATATGTATTTCTAAAAACCTTGCATTTCTCATATGCGTGTACATTTTATGCTCGAAATAATATTAGGTTTTGTAAATTTCGCCTAAGTATTATAGAAGCATTTTATTAAATTAAAAATATGCACCTTTTTTAAAGTTTTTCAAAATTGATTTTATATTATTTAGAGATATTCATCAAGAAAATATTTCAGTTATAATTAATATTTTTAAGGGATATTTGAGCTTATATCAATATTTTGATAAGCACTAAAAACAATAAACTGCAAACAATTTTTCAAATGATTTTTAATATACTCAAATTTTCTGATGTAGAGAACTATTTTATATAACAAAATTTATTTAATAAAAAATTAATTAAGAAAACTTCAATTCTGTGCGTAGTATATAGGAGTGCTTTCTCTTTGAGAATTTTATTAATTATTTCACCTTCCCATGTATTACATTATGGCCAATAATAACGGATTGGGTATCAAATTTTTTAAAGTGGTTTGACACTATACTTTCTATCCATATTGTTAATTAAATTTCCGATTGATTAAACATTACTATATTTGCTACCTCATTGAAATTATTCATTTCAGATTTCTCATACGATTATTAACTATATTTTCCATTGATATTATTTACTCGAAATTTTATACTTTAATCATTGTGAAATTGCCTAACAATAATCGACAATAAAGACTCGCATTTAGCCCAAACATAATTAGCCTATAATTAATACTAACACCGTGATACAATCAAAAAACCCATAAAAACCATCAAATAAAATTGCAATGCTTATTATATCCACACACACACACACACACACACACACACACACACACACACACACACACACACACACACACACACACACACACACACACACACACACACACACACA
>JAPYZA010005499.1:0-12111 GCA_030522685.1 Eupelmus azureus
AACAGTCCTCGCCCAACAAAAAAGCAAAGCAGCTCGCGCCGCGCGCAATTCGACGTCGATACGTCGAGTGTAATAGCCGAAGAAGGCAAAAAAAGCGCGACGGCGCTCTCTAAACGCCGTGAGTCACTCGTCGCCGTATAGGCTGCATCTCTCTCCTTCTCTCTCTCTCTCTTTCTTTCAGCGTCGCGCGAGAGCAGCGCCGCGCGAGAAAAGAGAGCAGAGAGCGCGCGCGGGGCGCACACGTGCGCGACTCGCGACTTCCTCAAACGAGCGCCGCGGTGCCGTGAGGCCGGACGCGCTTTTTTGCTGCCGGAGGCGAATAGTCCGTGTGTTTGTGCGATCAGTTGGGTGGTTGGAAAGTGAGAGGAGGGGGTGGTGAGGTGTGCGGGTTATCGGTTGGGTGCAGAGGGGGTAAGGAGTTTTTTTTGAAGAGGGGAGGGGTGACGATGGATTTTTATAGTGTTGTGGTATAGTGGGGTTGCTGGGTTTGTTTGTTTTGGGTTTGGGGTAAGGTGACTGGGAGAGTGTAGTTTCGATAGGCGCTGGATAGATGCGAGAGTTGGTTTTTGCTTTGGGAATTTTAAATTTATGTAGAAGCCGTTTGTAAACAAAGAGCTGCTTGTTGCACAATAGTTTTTAAATTACTAAATTGTTTACATAATGATGGCCGGACGCAGTTTACATGTTTTGCAACGCTTTGAGTATTTCTTAGAGGGTTGCAAAACATTCGGACTGCATATTTAAATTTCTCGCTTTAGCTTTCACGGCGATTGTTATTTATTGCGCTGGCGTATAAGGTATTTATTTGAAGCAACATTCTCTACTTATCAAAAAATATTTAAATCTCGCCGGTTGCAATTGTTATATTAATATTCAACATTGAAAGTTAAATCGAGAGGAACTCTAAGTGTAGGAGTAGTCAGGGCATTGAGCGTCGAGGACGGGTCGCGCGAAATATAAGACTTGGCTCCGGTGTTATGAATGAAACAGTGTATACAGTGTTTTACGAGTGTCTTTCGGTCGCAGCGACTCGAAAGTTCGTTTGCAATAATGCAAATTTCTCTTTTAGTTTCTAATTCATCCAGCAGCTTAATTCTTCAAAATTCTAAACAAAGTGTTTTAAAATAAACAAAAGAGTACTCATATACTCTGAAACAAAGCAAAATAACAACAAGTAAATGAGTTGACATATTGTGAAGCAGTGACAGTGAATATAAAGTGCCGCCGACTGGAGGCGGGCAGTGCCATTTAATTCGTGAAAATATTTGAGTTGAAAAGCGCATGCGACAGATACGGCGCGCATACCGAGAAGGCTGAGTTAACACGCGACAGTGCACTGGATTTTACGGTGGGGCAATAAAAGCTTCGACCTTGAAGATATGAGTGATAATGCGTAGGATTTGCGAAGATTGCAGCGGCGATATACTGCCTCGAGGCTCACGAGGCTGAGTGATGATTTATCCTGTGGTCGACGAATCATGGTAATCAACAATTGCATATTTACTTTAAGTTTCGTAGAGATTCGTGCTTTTCGCTAAGTAATGTCACTCTCAGGGCTAGCGATGCCCTGTAGGTACCATGGCTTTCTTTTGTAAATTTTCATTTGAAATTAAATTTTTATGCACAGTATTACTTTTTGAATGATATCCTATTTATTGGGTCAGTGGATAAACCAAAATGATAATACCTTTTATAAAAATCTTTATAGCCCAAATTATAGTAAGGAAGATTGGTAATCTCGTAAAAATAAATTAAACACAACCAAGAAATATCTTGCCAAAGATTTCATATCCCATTAGAGCAACCGAAAGCTAAACGATTCATTGATCGACTGAGATTATCACGTCGACGTCCGCAAACTTCTTCCAACAAACCTGCAAATTGCGCGAATATTAACCTCCGTTTATGCGCGAGTCACGCGTATGCAGCATTTGTCTTGGTGAGCGAGGAGCAGTAGTTTTTTTTCGGATACTTATACAGGATAGATAAGTTGCCGGATAAGCACGTTTTAGTTTATCGTAGTGGTAAAGTAAATTTTAATGGGCGCTTAGTCGTGTCGTGGTTATATAGTAAACCCCAGGCACCGTTTTAATGTAAAATATTTTCCATGCATATAGAATAGAAATTATAGATAGAATTATTAAACAATCTGAAATAATAAAGATATTACAAACATAAATAATATAAAGATTTTAAAGGTTTTCAGTTGCAAATAAATTTTAATACGACGTTTGTCATGTACCGTAGAGCTAGTTTTGTTTGGTTATTGAACATATCTAGAAATGATAACTTAATAGATTTCAATTAAGGACATCGATCTCTTGTTTTTCGTAGAATCATAAAATGCCGTAGATTGATAGCACATTATTTCTCGCTTGTCTCTATTCCTCAATTTCGATAATGAACGAGAACGAAAAACGCTAGTGCAAACGATACCCAAGAAGCACTAATTAACTCTAACATTAAAGACTCGTGAACAGGAAGATTAAATTCCAGAAACTAGGCCACAAACCGAAGATAAACTTTGCATACAACCACTCTCAAAACGCCACAGATTTTCGTCACTATCCACGCATAACCGCATTCACCGCATATAAACATGGCATTTCAATCGAGCGTAAAACTCGCATCTCCCAGTAAGAATAAAGCCAGCCATCAATTACACCAAACTTCGACTCTCTCGTGCGCGTCAGCTAATTGTCGCGCTAAACGCGCTCCGCCCACCAAAGTCTCTTGGTCCGACAGCCGAAAAGCATCTGTAGAGTGCGCATTCCGCGCGGGCGAGAGACGCGTGAATAGTTGGCAGGCTTTTCCCTGAATTCCGCGATGCCATTGAGAGATGGCGAGGGGGGTTTGGGTGGTTTAGAGGAGACTGACGTTTTGATGAGGAAAATAAAAGGGAGAGCGTGGGCGAGAGGTGTAAGGTTTTCAGGGAAGGAGTGGTGTGATGGTTTCTAATATCGGTCAAGGTCAGTTGGTCACTTGGATGTTGTTAGGGTGTTTGGTGAAGGTAATGCTTAGTTTATGATTTCGTGTTCTGTTTGTTATGTAGAGTATTAATATGTGTATTAATTAGAGGTTGCTAATGTTATTTTTGTCTACTTCTTTTTTTAATAAAATATAGAGGTTACTGTTGAGAAGCTATGTTGTTTGAAAGTGAGTAATTCTTTAGTTCATAGAAAATGATTAGGCATATTCATGATGATATCTGTTATGCCAACATTTTTGCAATAACGTCTTTAAAAAATGTCTAATTAGATTGTTACATTTAATTAGCGCATACCAACTCTTGGCGGGCCCTTGCTAGACTGATTTATTTTATGTTGTGGTCGTTGATTAAATTCTTCAGGTACGCGAAGGTAATGACACTAAAACAATGCATGTCATTCAGGCAGTACATGTGTTTAGAGAGTCAGAATCGAAATATTTAATTGCGATTATATTTTGAAATGATATATGAATATCTAGTTAAGTTTTAATTAAGATCTATTTAATTTTTTATTCAAGGAGTAATTTCACATATATTTAAATTCTTATATTTCAAAACTACAGTTAAAACTAACATTTCTCGTATGCATGATTCTTATTAAAACAAAACGGTCATTCCAAATTAAAATCGAACCACGAATAATTCTCTAAAAATTACAACTCTTCAAACCCAACCCAAACCTAACGAACAAGAAAAAAACAATTTCTCATCTATTCTCACGCCCGTCACTGCAAGCATTCCCCAATTATACACGCACATCCAGACACTCCATCCTCGCGTGCTCAATTTACAATTTTTATCGGGGACGCACGAATATCTTGCGAAACTCTTTCTCTCATTCTCACATATGCAGCCAGAGAGAAAAAGATGAACGCGTGGGGCGGTGGAAATAAAAGAGAGGATAGGCTCCGTGTAAGTATACGTGCTCTGTGGGTGTGGGTCACGGGTGTCGTGTGCGCTTCACCCACGCCTCGCTCAGCGCCTGAGGTCACCTCCTCGCGCGACGTCCGAATGACTGGCTAATCTTATGCGAAAGAGAAATTTGGTGCGAATGTTGATTTGGCAGGTTTTGAGAGCGAGCTCGAGGGGGTTAGGTGCGGCGCGATGAAAGAGATGAGATCTGGACTTTGATTTTGATCGGTGATTGAGTAGGTTCTTTTGTTATGGGGGTTCTGAGATATGTATGACTGAACGATGAATTGTATTTGGGAAAGAGGATGAATAAGTTTTGAAAATGTCGGGCTCGTGTTTAGTTAATGAAATAATGTGGTTGAGAAGCGAGGGAAATTCTGCAATGATGAGTAATTTTATAAACATCGGTACAGTGGTTACTAATCGATTCGAAAAGTATGCGATAAGAGATTTGACGAATTTTATATTCCAGAAAATTGTCGGATGACTTGTCTGCTAAATTATTTCTTTTAGTTTAAGCATCGAAGTTTTTAATATATCTTACATAAAACAAGAAAAGCAATTGTTTTATAAATTGCTAAAAATTGTATAACGTTGTAAAAAATTGTTTAAACTAAATATGTACAATTAAGCAAATGAAAACATTTTCAAGTGACATTAATATCAAAATAAAAGAAAAACGTGTATGATGACCAAAACATCGTTGTTAAAAGCAATGTCTGTTTAACGAAACCCGAGATTCATATCCGTACTAAAATCATAACAAGATCAAATATATAAATGTACTTAGCTATAGTTTGTTCAGAAAAGATAAATGAGCGTATCCTACCGAGTTTTGACACTCATTCAACCGAACTGCTCGAATGCGACGGCAAACACGATCTTCTTATGCAATGTGTAATTAGTTGACGAATCTGACGGCTCAGTACTCGGAGCTTGGATGGAAATCATTTTGATCGTTGTCGGTTAAGTGACTCTCGTTTGCGATTTTAGGTCACTAGATAATGACGCGATAACGTCGGCAAAGTGACTTGGACTACGGAATTTCTGCACCGTTTTACATTTGCCTTTTTCGTTTTGTTTTGTAACTTTCAGGTAAAACTGATTACTGCAGCTATTTATTGCGTCATATTTAATGATAATTTTTCCATTTAAATTAATTTTATTTAATTATAATATTAAAAATTAAAAATACGTAAAGTATATTGTGTCTGTATAAACACATACCTGATCTACTGTATATCTATTAAGCATTAATCATTGAAGAAAAATATGGTACAAACTTACCATTTACTTAACTATGATTACATGTATTTTAATATTCAATATTTTTGAAAAGTATCACAATTTATTATCTCATATTACTTAGTTTTGGGCAGCGATAAGAATTGAAAAAAGCTTTCACAATTAAGGAGAGTCATTTTTATCAACATAGGGCTAATATTATAACGTTATCTTACTAATCAACTAATCAAGGCGTGTCCTTTTAATGTGTAATAAAATAAATAAAACAGGTAATAAAATAATTCAATGTTTCTTCTTTTAATCTAACCAAACTATAGTCTCGAATAAATTTTATATAAAAACTCTAATTAATTTTATTGATTTACAATTTAAGTAAAAGTTACTTATGTCTCAAAACACTATTCGATAAACAAAACAATCATGAACTAGCAAAAATCAATAAAAAATAACATTCTCCATTCCGAAAAAACACGCGTCAAACTAAACACCCACCAAGCCAAAATAATTAAATAACAATCTCCTAAATATCTATCAAAACCCTATTACCCTTCATTCAACTACATTCCGTCCCAAAAAACCCAACCCCCTCCCTTCCCCATCCTAATCACATTAACTTTGGCATGCGCGATATCGGCCATGCCCCCAACGTCCTCATCGCTCTTTCTTCCCAAAAAAACAGATAACCCATCGAGAATCCAGCTAGACACGAAACCCTTCCATCACGGGCTCAGAAACAAAGCCCGTTTACTCAGGGCGCACCGCTCCCTAAAAATGCCTTACCAGCTTCGCGGCGTCCTGATGGAGCGTTAAACGATTGCTTTCACGGTTGCGCACGCAATTAAAGCGCGCACGCGCGCCCGGCCAGTAAACCAATGTGCGGGAGGCATGAGAGAAGCCGTTCGACCGTGAAAATGTAGGAGCTCGTGAGTTATGCGTATGCGTGGTTAGCGATGAGAGGCTTTCTCTTTGAGGAAGCGGAAGAATTTTGGGTTGAGGGCGTCGGGTTCTTTTGTTTAGTGGGACGGAGAAGGGATCGGTGTGGGTGAAGCCTGAGAGTTGGTTTATTAATTTGAGGTACTTGGGGTAATGCAGGAGTAATACGGAGTGTTAAATGATAATTTTGGTTGCCTGACTAATTGGCTGGAAAAGATAAATAATTGTTGACTTTAGTGAAATGTGAACAAGCGGGAAGTAGGTATTTTTTCTAGCGGAAATGTCGAGTCGATTTTAAAATGATATTTTTCAATTTTCTTTCCAGCTAAATTCGTCTAATAAAGATCCGACGTTTAGTCGGTTAAATCAAGATTAAGAGTGATTTAAAAGCAACATTCACACGCCGACTAAGAATGGAACTATAACAGCATTCCCCCTCCTACAAATACGCAACCACCTGAAATACACTCAGCTCCCAAATAAATCAGCCGGCGCCCGAGAAAAATGTACATCGCGACTTTATAAATGAGGCCGGACTCCTTAAATCATGTTTCGGGGAAAACTGTTTATTATACAAAGCTAGCGCATGGATAAGTCTCGGGATTAGTTGAATTATTTTTATAGTCACGTTCGCGCGGGCAGCGCGATGTGCGTCAGCAGTGAAAGAGCGAAAGAGAGAAAAAGTTGGCAGGCGTTAGAGATGTAGTTGGTGGGCTCTTGAAAAATTGCACTGGTCTAGTAGGTGATGAATAGAGAATGTTGGAGCAAAATAAATTTTTTTGAGCTTATATGGTGAAGTAATGGTTAAAAGGTGAGGTTGTTTGTTTATTTTTGGTAATGAATTGAGGCTTTGTGTCCCTGCGACTTGCAGGGTAAATTAATCTTGCTATAAATCTTGAACGTTTATTATTGATATAAAGTAGAAGAGTGGATACGAAATTGCAGCTTTCGTAGTATATCTTCACTTACGAAGTAATAAAGTCTATTTTGGGCATAGATCGTTTACGACTAATTTTTTATGCGCACTTTTCCACTTGAAGATTTTTTATGAGTCGATGATGTCATGAAAGGGAAGTCATCTAACATTTGATAAAGATACTTTATACATGCATATCAGACTTACGCATTGATAAAGCAGTTTAAAGTTCCAAGAAAATTATAATTGATTAATATCGTGAGATAAGTATGGTTAATCTCAATTATATAAATGCATAAGAAATTTTAGTAAGTTTTTTGAATTTTTTTAAAGATAATTTGCAATAAATAAAAATATTTAATTAATTTAGATTATATAATTAATATAATTAGATAATAAATTTCATTAAAATTAAATCAGAATTTGATGGACTCCTAAATATAGAATACGTAAATTTTAATGAATTATATTTTTCAATTTTTAGAAACTTATGACACTAAAAAAAAACATGATCTCGAAGTCAAAACATATATTCGAAAAATCTAGTAATCCACTGAACACACAAATCAATTATGTTAATAGTTCGTTCGACCCTGTAATAATAATAATTTTTAATTCCTAAAATAATATTTAACGTCAATAAACACATTAATTATAAAAATAAACTTAACAGAATTAACCCACTCGTTCCCTGAGTCATTATACCTCCATGAATTATAAGGTACAAACGCATGAAAACAAATATCAATCAATTATCGCCGCGTGCGACTCGTTAATCCATTTAAACCTATTTATGCACGTCATTCTCCCGCGAAAGATACACGCTTAGCCTATACGATCCTTTGTTTTCACTTTATCGCTGAACGTGACTAGACATGTTAAGTACCCCCATCTATCGCACTTTTGCAAATTCGAGATAAAACGCTTCTGTTTTGTTACTTACTTGCGGTGCATAGTTCGAGCGGCTTTATAGTTTATCGGTTTCTGGATGTTTACATTGTATTATCGAACAATCGATTTCTGTGCACTTGTTGTTGCACTGATTACTGATGGTTATAAGCTTATTTTGAGAGTAACAGGTGATGTAACAGAGGCACATCGACTATTTTTAATTGTGACATAAATTCTGATAAGACCAATGTCAACTTAACCAGCTCAGTGGGTGTATTTGTTTATTTCATACATATTTTATAAATGAGCCATCGCTATCAAAATAAAATTTATAATTACATAAAACGTCTTCCCAAATATGTAAGTCATATTAATTAAAAATTTCAAGACACCCCTTTACATCTCTAAAACAAACATTAATAAAATATCCATTGTACACATTCTACCTAGAATCAGTCATAAATCACGACTAAAAAAACACAAACTCCTCAAAATCCACCCTCGATCTTCCATCCCATCTCCATCTGCTCTCACATTCCAGAGTCTTCGGCGCGATCAGCGCCTCGCGCGCACATTTTTTTCACCTGCCAGCCAGCCGCTCGCTCGCACCTACGCTCGCTCTCTCTCTCTCTCTCTCACTCACTCTGCTACATAGGCACGCGGGGCGCGGCGCGCCTGGTGGGAAATCGCGCGATAAGCGGGTCCTTAGCGAGCAGAGCAACGTTTCCGGCTGCCTGGCGCGCGGCGCGTGTACACACAGTCCCGCGCGAAACTCGCTCGCGGCCTTCCACGCGGCGCGCGCTCCGATACCGAGGAATTCGCGTGGGTGCTCGATTTTTTTGGTTTGCTTTAGTTTGGAAAATCGGAGGGGAGTTTGAGGAGTGAGTTTTGAGGGGAGAAGGGAGAGATGGAGATGGTGTTTGGTGTTGATGTTTTTGTGTTTCGGTGCTTTTTGCTTTTTGAGATGCCTGGAGTTTTGTGAAGCTGATTGGTTGAGGTGGTTGATAGTGATTTTTGATTTAAGTGTAGGTTATTTGGATGGTATGGAGTGTGCTGTGTTTGAGAGGTGTTTGACAGCTTTTGTACCTGTTATCTGTTGAGAGATAAATGCTTGTTTATTCAGCATTGGAAGCTTCTGTTTGCTAATTATGATATTTTACGTGTTTAGTATACATAGGAAAAGATTATATTTAATATCAGTAGAAAAAGTTGTTACTTTACTGAAGAAAAAGTTGAGATTTAAAAAAAATGAATGTAGACAGCTGGATGTGTTTTTCGTAATAACACGAATCAGAGGTGACTAATTGTAATCTAAATAATAATGTTAGTTTTGAGTCATCTGAATTTCTTGTTAATTTTTGCACCTCTGTAAGATTTCTAAGATATATTTTTATTGAAATTGTAAACCGGTTTAATGAAAAAAAACTATACAAAGTTTTTCAGAATTCTTAATATTTTTTTATTTTCTTTTATTAAATTTGATATTTATAATATTATTATAAACATATCAAGTCGACTTAACTAAACTTTGACATCGCTAAAAAATATTACTGATGTAAGCGTTATTTAAAGTATCGTATCAATCATTAGGAAATATTCAACTTTTTTACCGTTTTTCAAAAAAAGAAGTGATGCAAGTGTATTTTGCATCAAGTATACTAAATTCATGAAAAAGATAAGCTTAATTGTATGCATGTACGAGTGCCACAGCTAGAAAATGTTCAAAACTTCGCTTTTTAAAATTACTTAAACAAATAATAATAAAAATAAATAAAAAATTTATATCGTTATTTATTTTATTTATTTTCAAATGTAAAAACACTTTTATTCATACATCTTCATTAAAAACGTGCGCTTGAGAAATGAGTAACATAATATAAAAAATACAATCTACCCAAAAACTTTATTTCATCTTCATTCACAAAAAACCAACACAAACAATCCCCAACCCCAAAAGTCTCCAAACACCCCGAAAAATCACCTCCAATCCCTCTCACAATTTTCAGCTATCCCACCCGTTTTCCTCGAATAAAGGTACAGCTTTATCGTTGCCGGCGTCCAGACGGCGCGTGACATCATGCGCGACTGCACCAGCTCCGTGCGAGCCGAGATATTCCGAAGGCGCGCTTCTGTCTCTCCTTTTCACGGCGCGCAGGCTAAATTTAGCGTATGATCAACCGGTCGCTATCGGGGGACGCATAACGGCCCGATAAAAGCAGCGCGCGCGCTCCTCAAGGCTTCTTCGCCGATTCTTTCTCTTGGCTCTCTTTATTGTTTCTGCTCTGCCTCCTCTTCGCATCACTAATGAGACCTGACGTCTGCGGGCCTGCCGATGCTCTTATTGAGTTTTCGGATTGGCTGGTTTGAGTCGGAGATTTTGGTACTGTTTGTTTGGCTTGATGGTGATTAGAGATGGAAAGTTGAGTTTGGATGGGTGTTTGTGGAAAATTTGATTATTGTAGCTGAGAGCTATTAATTGTGCGGTAAGCGGTTTGAGAGAACGAGTTTAAGCGAGATAATTAAGCGTCAAAATATATCATTAAAAACGAGTTTTATTGCTAAACCTTCTAGACGAGCCAAATCTTTATTGCGAAATACTTGTAACCAATTATGAAATTTGCTTGATCGCCTATTACTTAGAAGTAATAAAAACTTGAGTTTTCATAATTTATTTCAATTGCTTTTTGCAGGCAAAAGTTTATAGACTTAATAAAAATAAATAAAACTTCACATTATTAATAGACTTTTATTAATCAGCTATATTTTGTGCTTTTAAAATGAACCTGTACAAAATCAGTACCGCACAATATTACCTGGACACCCAGCAAAAATCAATTTCTACCATCTCTCGTCACCTTCTCTCTCCTTCCTGTTGTCTCCTCCAAAAACACTCTCTGTCTTTTCTTTTTTCTCCGTATCTTTCACTTCTCTCTTCACTCTCTCTTCGTCTCACTCGGTCCGTCTCATTTGTATGTGAAGTCAGCGCTCTCGCAGCTTAAGCGAGAAGGAAGTTCTCGCGTTGTGTGTATTACGAGCCGAGCGACGAGCCCGACAAGTCGCACTTTCGGGCCGCGTTGGATCCTTGTTAGAGGCAGCAAGATGGCCAATGCCGGGAGTACCGAATGGGAAACCGTCGAAGTGGACAGCGTCGTTTGTTACGAGGACGGCGGCGCCGATCAGGCCAAATGCCGCGCTTGTTACTACAGCGGGTGAGTTTCGAGATTATTTACGGCCTCTCTCTCTCCTCTCTCTCGTTGCTATGGGTCAGGGTGATAAGGTGTGAGAGATTTCGGTTTGGCGGATTGTACACCGTGATTGGAATTAATAAAGTTACTCTTTTTTAATTTTAAAAATTGTTATAAGGAATTTTGTAAATAATATGTAGCTAGTTTTATGATTGAGGGACATGTATCTATTTTTCTCTCGAAGAATATATAAAATAAATATCGTTATATTTTTGATAGGAAAAAATTTGAAATAATTTGAAAAAAGAGATTTAAAGCTCAAGTATATGTTAAAGACTTACAATAATAACAGATATTCATTTTTCTATACAAATTTTAAATTTTGAAAAAATTGTCGTCAAATTATTATTTTTAACTCCAACATGATGAAAGTAAAGTATTTATTCAAAATTGAATATTAAAACAAAAGAAAAATGGGTTTAGATAATATGGTAATTTCCGCTAACTACGAGATTGAAATGTTATTAATATTTGTATACTTTCCAGTTCTTTTGATTTGTTTATTAAAATATTTTCGATTTCTTTAGTTATTTTGTATAGAAACCACATAAATTAAATTTTAAATATTTTTTCTGTATTACACTTTTCATATTGATTCAGAAAAATTTGTTCTTCTTCTCAAACTAATTGAATTCGATAGCTTATCGCTTAACCTTCAATTTAGTTTTATAGTCTTGCGTTTGCAATTTTGTTTTTTAAAACAAGCTATCTAAGTTTTAAATCTTAATGACTACATTAATGCAGAAAAAATAAAAATGTTAAATTAATATTTCGTTTTTTTTTTTCAAGAAATTATTTGATTTGATGATATATTATTTTTATTGTATCTCTAATATAATTCGATCCTTTTAAAAAAATTGTGAACCCTACCAGGAATTATTATGCCTTGAAATTTATTCTTTATTTCCTGGTGAAAAAAGTGATCTTTTTACCAGAAATATTGCAACATTGTAACAATATCGTGTTAGTATTCTTTCAAT
>JAPYZA010005500.1:0-13975 GCA_030522685.1 Eupelmus azureus
CAGATATCCTGTAATTTCATCTCACCCCCCCCCCCTCCTCCGCCTTTCGGACTCTCTTCCTCTCTCATCGCTACTCTCGTATAGTTCCGCGCAGTCGGATAAGGCGACAAAACAAAAGAAGCTTGAACGTTTTCCGATTTTTGTTTATCTAGGTCCTGAGAAGAGAGAGGGCCGAACGTGAACAAGGAGTCGCCTGGCAAGAGGGGGAAAAAAAGGTGGACGGAAACGGTGGCGTTCGTTGACGGAGAAAAAAAGGAGTACACAAAAAACGGCGCGTCGAGAGAAGGCAAGGATGCGAAATCTGCTGACGCCGTGTCTGTGAGCGCGGGCGCGCGCGAGTTTATATCGTTGGGAGTAAAGCGATCAGAGCCTCGCTCGTTGCTGGCCTTTTAGCTGTCAAAGATATTCCGGCGGCCCCTCTTCAACTCGATTCTTTCGCGTCATTTCTTCGCTCTCGATATAAGTGTCGGGAAGCGCCCCCCGGATATTTCCTGTAATACAAATGATGCACTTATCCCGTAAAGTCTTCTTTTTTCATTCTCTCTCCCTCTTCCTCTCTCTTTCGGTGTTGGCTTGGAATTGAATATTTTTCCTACAATGCGATTGAAAATTTGCATTGTGCGGGCCTT
Source organism: Eupelmus azureus (assembly GCA_030522685.1). NCBI lineage: Eukaryota > Metazoa > Arthropoda > Insecta > Hymenoptera > Eupelmidae > Eupelmus > Eupelmus azureus. The sequence continues at coordinate 630 of JAPYZA010005500.1, forward strand.
GACGGGAAATTTTTTGTACGACTTTATAGCCCCTTTCGAGCGGGGAAATTCGATTTTCAGAAAATTTTATTTTTCCCGCCGTCTTTTGCAAGGGAGAGACTCGCTGCTGCATCGCTCTATGAAAATTCTCGCAATTTCGGTAATCCCAGCGGTCCCCGGACGGCGGCTGCTGCTGGCACAATTCGACATGAACATACTAGCCATCGTAAATTCGATTTACCTTGGCCATATTATAAAGAAATTTTTATAATTCAATATAAAAAAAAAATTCTTCCCATCTAATCTTTCAAATTTATCTCCGCTCTATAACCTTTCAAAAAAAGCCTTTCTAAAAGTTCCGCTGAACAAATACCTGCCTGCGCCCAACATCCTTAATTGATAAGATAAATGCGTGCACCTGTATTACAAAGCGCTTTTTATATGGCCGCGCGCGCAGGCGGCTATTAACGGCGGCGCCCTCCCGGGCAGTATGTATCATCACTGCAACCGCTCTCGCTGTGTGTATAGATATTCCCTCGTAATTTTCTTTGCCAATACAAGCCGACGCTTTTTTTTCGCGCACACGGCTGCACAGGCTGAAAGGCGGCTCTCTCTCCCCGGGGAGCATCGCGCGCTTATCAACGCAGCACCTTCTCACGTGCGGCGCAGTGCTGCTCTTTTATTTTGTACATGGGTGCAACGAGTCAAGATGATTATTTTACTTTCTGGGGTTGAGAAATATTTCATTTTTGAAGAGAGATAATTATTTATAGTTTAGCGATCGATGATTTGTTGGAGCCTTTGTTACATTGCAGCAGTGTTGAATTGTTTTTGAATAGTTAAATATTGTGAAAGGGTTTTATAATTTATGATTGTGATTAAAAAAAAGTTTTAAAAGTATAAATTTCTACATTTGATTAAAAATAATTTCTAACATATAGATAAAAATATAAAATTTGAAATTTTCAATTAAAAACAATTAAATATAAATCATGGGAAGGCATTAAAAAGAAGAAAATGTCTTTTATTTTTAGATATTAATTAATTATGTATATAATACCTACAAGAGAAAGAACTCCGTACTAATTAGTTCATTCCATCCGATTCTTAGAGACTCGGAAACGCGGCTCTCATTCAAAAGGGAGCGTGTCTTTCCGCAAAATCTTCTCCCGTTATGCGCGGTGGCCCGATGACGTGGAAAGATGGCCTGAGAAGGAGCAGTTGCGCGCCACCTTAGCGCAGACATAGCGCCAAGAGAAAGAGAACGCTTGACTCCAAAAAGTCTCCACTTTCATCTTTCGTTTCTTCTCCTTCTTAACTAGCGTCCTTTTCTCATTAAGCTAAACCTACTAGACGAGCAGCTGCTCTAACGCGGAGATGTCGAAACTCCACCTTCAAAGCCCGAGAGCTGCTTAATGTATTATTTCTAACGCTGCTTTTTTGGAAGCACTGTACAAGAGTGGTTTTAATGCTTAAAAGGAAATACGGCTTTGGATTGCCTTAGCGAGATGTTGACATTTTAACGAGTGATATTTCGAAAATTATGGGTTATATTCGGGAATGGAACTGCGACGTTGATGGAAACTTTGAATTTAATTTTTGGAATATACTTATCAATTTTCGAAATGCACGTATTTCAACGTTGAAGAGGAGATTAATAATTACAGCAAAAAATGCTTATTTACGCTGTGGCAACACGTCATATGTAAAAATTGTTTCACGTAATTTTGAATACGTGTAAAAGGCATCTCTACTTTCAAAAAATCTCATCTTTCAAAAAGCGCCAAAAAAATATTCAATTATGAAAGCTTAAAATACGATTCATTATGTACATTTTATACTCATTATATTTTAATTTTAAATTAGTATTTCTGAAACTGGTTCAGCAAAAACAATAAAAATACCTGCAAAGAAATATTATAAACTCAATAGTCTATTTAACAACGTCAATCATTTCTTAAGCGTCCTCCGCAATGCTAATAAGTTACACGTTTCGACTATCATTTTGAGATTTACTATGACAATGTGAATCACACTTTACAAACGTTAAAACACGATCGCTACCTCGATAAAGTTTCATACGAGGAGGCGTGGGTTATGAATCGCTAATTTATTCAAAGACCCACACCAGACTTGTAATTTCGCGCCATCTACGAGTCAGATACTTATGCAGTTCATTGTAGTCTAAACAGCACATCCATATTAGTCATTGACGCACGAGCTCTAAGAGCAGACTTTAATTAAATATTATCATCTGAAAAAATTCAAATAACTCTGTCAATTGCATCGTTACAGTCACTCTTACATAACGTCCAAAATACAATATAATATTAGTCAGCTAAGAAACAATCGAAATTCAAATCAGGGTTCTTTTCTCACAGTGCGCACGTGATCGCTTGCCGATACTCTTTCAACATTCTCAGACGGCTCTTGCAAGGCGCGTGAAATGCTTTCTCATAGTCATCTCCCTCCTTTGCCGTCTCCGGATCTTGGCGCACGTGCACGTATATATATTTTGGACGAGTCGAGACACGTCCTAAGGTTAAGACTAATTTTAGCTCCCTCTCGCGCGCTTCCAGAGGACAGTTAAGAGAAAGACGCGCGCTGAGAAAGAGGAAGAAAGAGCGCGCAAGAGAGAAGAAGAGCATCGGACTGAAAGAAAGCAAGATATGAATCCCCCTGCATCCGGCATTCGTGTACAACTCTCGATACTTTTAGAGCGGGCGCTTCCTCCCCATCCGCGCACGACACATCGACTTTGACTTTTTATTCCGCGCGCGCGAGACGAGACTTGACTTCGATGTGCGTATGAGTGAGTGTGTGTGTGTGTGTGTGTGTGTGTGTGTGTGTGTGTGTGTGTATTGTGTGTGACTGTGTGCATCTGTACTCATGCTTTGCACAGCTTCTATTCTTAGACTACGGAGAACACGAAAGAGCCAGCCAAAAGAGAAGAAAAGCTACACTCGACGATGGACGAGAGCGAATTCGACTTCGAGGGGTGCGATTTTTTTGCGCTAGTTGGTCCAGACGAGGGGATTTTCAAAAATACACGCATTTGCTAAGAGCATTAGGATGAAGCTCTGTGCGAGAGCTTTGCTTCTTTAGGAAAGTAGGGTCAGTCGAGAATGGGAGGCAGGCAGTCGGGAGACTAGACGGGAGACGTGGGAGGCTGATAATATGGAGGGAGGAGATGATGAACCATTCACGTATTTTTCATTATAGGAGCTTTTGCCTCATAGTTTTTTAAGTGGAGCAAGGGATTTGAATTTGAAAACAGTATTTCGCATGAGCTTTTGTAGAATCAATTTATAACATAATAAGTTATATAAAAAATGTTTGCCTTTAAAATTGTCAAAGATATGGCGTTTTAAAAAAAATTTGGGGGTACCTAACTCGTAAAAAAAAGTTTTTGCAGCGCACTTTGTTAAGAAATATTATAATTATAATCATTTTTAAGAAAAACATATTATCGCAATCAGGAATAAGTAAATATCTACTCTTAAAAATTAGTTTCTGTAACCGGATTCTTATTTGATTGAAAGGATATTGAATTTCAGAAATTAGTTTTAAATTTATGTAATTAGTTTATATAACCTATAAACTCATAAAATAATAAGTTAATGGCCAAGAATATTGATTATAAGACAAACACGTAAGCTTAACAAATATTAATTTTAAATACTTTAGAATATTGACTTGAAATTTTACATAGGAATATAATGTACTATTATGAAAGGTAACGATATTCTACATTTGGATATATCACGATGTATATATTTTTTAATAGTTAAAAAAATTGCTTCGTCGTTAATAGTTAGATTAAACCTTTTAAGTAATTGAAACATAAATAAATAAATTTTCAAACAATGACTTAATGAAAAATTAGATAATTATTTCCTCTTATACCAAAATCAACTCGATTGTATTTTTGAAAAGTCAAAGGCGTGTTACCCCCACAATCGCGTAGAGCAGAGAACCCGCAAGCGACCTTCGATTCCGGCTAGCGCGCCAGCAATTTAATTATATTACTCGCTCGTTCAAGCGCTCAATCGTACGCAGCCGAAGCGTCAAACGCAGGCGCGTGTGTGCGTACTGTTCCGATGATGATGATGATTCGTCTAAGCACGATCGGTGAGCAGGCGGTACCCGCTATCTGCCATTATGAATTTTACGCCCATCAAGCGTATATTGCCCGCTAACAAATGCACCAGATAACGTTTCGAATTTCGAAACATCAATGAAAAGTAATCCTGCAGCGGACTGCATATTTTTTCTGATTAGAAAAAAGCGCGTAGAAGGGAGTGAGAACGTATTAGGGCGAATCTGAATAGGTCAGTATTGAAGTGTTGGGGAATTCTTGTGGAGGGAGTTCCCCAGTTTGTGTGCTTTGGCATGAAAAAATGACGCTGACTCGGTCAGAGCACAGCGAGCGTACGTGCGTAACATGGAGATTATTAATTTTTTTTCCTACGATAATAGCGTTAAAAGGGATTCAATGTTGTACATTTTTGGCTGAAAGATATTTTTTGCGCATGTTTTTCTTTTCATTTGAAAAATGGTTTGAGTGTACCATAGTAACAGACGATTTCAAAAATGTTTTTTATAAAATTGAAAGATTTGAAAAAAATAAGCAAAACAACTTTTTTAACATATTCCTTACGCTTACTTAGATAATATAGGAAAAAAGTATATATGAAAATGATCTTCAACCGTCAGCAAGTTTTATGGTCATTCGCGAGACTATTTTCATAGGCTAGCCACAGAAACTTTGTTTCGTCTGAATATTATTTCTTGTTTTATTTCTGATTCAGCATATTAGTAACGCAACATTTGTTTCTAAAAGGGCCGTTCTCAGTTTTTATACTGTCCAAGCTCCTCTTTAAATGTAAAATCCTCTTTACGGTCAAGATGAGTTTTCCGGTATAATGTGGCTGAAATGCAATACACTTTTTCAATTGCAATCCTCTTGCAAAGAATATCACATTATAATTTTAAATTTCGTTTAAAAATAATAATAATAATCCTTAAATACCAATCAATCATTTCTGAATATAAATAATTTTACGTTAATTAAATATTAACACAAATTTTCCGTTTTGAATAAATATTCATACAATATTTAAAGTCAATTTAATTGAGATCTTGCTTGAAAAATAAAATCAAATTCTATATATTAAATCCGTCAGATAAAATATCATAAAATAATGTTCAGTATTTTTTCTTTTATGAATTGAATGTGTATTAACGAAGATGTAGCCATTTAAAAAGTATGAATACGTCACTGGCACACCATTATATAGATATATAAGCCGTTATGACATCACGGGCACAGTAAAATTTAACTTGCTGTATCTTTATTAATAAGCGTTAAATTGAAAAAAGAAAAAATACGTATCAATTATTTTTCGATATTCTATCTGACGAATCTAATCAAATTTTGTATGCAACATCCCATTAATAAACAGTCACTCTTCAAAATTAGATAAATGTTACTTTTTATATGTATGCGTGAGTATGTATGTGAGAGAGAGAGAGAGAGAGAGAGAGAGAGTGTGTGTGTGTGTGTGCGTGTGCGTGTGGGTGTGCGCGACTGTGTATGTCCGCACGCGCGAGTTCATACAGGTACAAAATACAAAAATATAAAAAATACAACATTTAAAGTTCATAATGTCATAAGAAAGTATAATTTAATTATTGGAAACTTAATTAATTTCGTTATTAAAAAAATTAAATACGATAAACATTTAATTTTTTGATCATTTAATTTAATTACCTACCCATGCATAAATTTCTGACAACCGTCTATATATAACATTACCTCGCTGAATCTGGATAACCGTAGCATAATAAATATAATTAATCAATCAACGATCTTACAGTCAAAATAAAATTATTTTTATTCTTTATCATAATAATAACACTAATAATAATAATAATAAACTGTTTTTATTTTAAAAAGATTTTGCATGAATGACCATCTATATATTTTAATGAGAAGTGCAAAAAGGGTTTTTGTATATTCAACCAACACAGATCACCACTGTTGCACTATTATCCTGGACAAAAGGAAGCTACGAATATCTTCTGCATTGATGGTGAATAATAATTCTCGATGAAGATATTTTTAAATGGCGATTATGAAATGACATTTAATCCACACTGTTCAACGAAAGAAATTTCAAAATAGCGGTTTTTTTCTCTTCTTTACAAATTAGGCGCGCACCTGAAGACTTTAGCAATTGATAAATTTCGTTACACTTGAGTTAATAGAAAAATTGTTGGCTCACAAACGAATTAAAATTAAATACATTGTGTCAAAGATTAGAAACGATGCTTTTAAAACGTTCTTTTTACTTCATGAGTGGAAAATCTCATCTAATAGACTGAACAAGTAAAGTTGACTTTTTTGAAATTTCATGTGAATAATGATCTCATATTAGGTTGGATCCTTTTAGTAAACTGTTTAACTTGGATTTTATCAAAAAATCTTTTTAAATATTGCTAGGATAGTGTTAATAAAATTAATTGAATATATTGTTAAAATATGAAATATAAAATGATACTATAAAGTTATATTATTATGATATATTTCAACGTCCATGTAGCAATAATTTAAGAGGACATAAAATCCCTCCTCATTTGGCATATATACTATACGAATGAATTTTATTTAATTTTAACAAATATCTCTATAACGATTCTTCTTTGATTGTATTAATTCTTATTATAAACTATATTTGATTTTATACAACAATCGTAAATGCTTTAATTCAATATTTTATCAAATCAATATTCCAAATTTTAAAACTTTGGATAACGGTTCAAATAATTCAAAAACTCATAACACATTCAAAGATCGAACAAAATTTCTTATTCAACAACCAGAATCAATTGACTATACACCAAAGCAGAAAGAGAACCGCGAATATTAGACGTTTCCGGGCGTGTAACCTTCCTTCCATCCCCAGAGTTCATCATCGTTCTAGCAGCTCACTCGCTTGTGACACATTCGGCCCTGACCCTTTTTTCCACCAGAACAAGCGCAAAATTTTCACAGGCTCCCTGTGCAGCTCGCTTGCTTCGGGATGAAACGCAAAGTAAGGCAAACGCAAGCAAAATAAACTCCAGAAAATTGAAAGCGAGCCGTACAGCATAAAGCGCGCGGGGTCAAAAATCGAGACAGAGAGACGAAGTCGCGAGCGCGGGCTTGTAAAGCAAGACCGAAGGTGAGTGTCCGGACGTTTGGAATCCCCAGGAATGCCGCCGCCGCGTATATATGCTCCTTTAAAGCTCGCGCGCGTGCTTTCCGAAAAGTCCAGAAATAGAACACGCCGTTGCATATTCCTTCGTCTCTTGCGATCAGACTAGCTTGTCTCTTTCTCTCCCTCTCTCTCTCTCTTTTCCCCGGCTCTTCCAGTCATCGCATGGACTGTGTAATTCGGTCGAGTTTTTCTTCTCAGCCTTATTCTCCCTTGACTTATATCGACCGCGCACCAATCGATATGCATCTCCTGGTGCCGAATGCAATTCCTGTACTTCAAAGAGACGTTAAGGATGTTCTTTTTTGGGATATAAAAAAAGCAAGCGTTTAAATTCTTAATACGTTTGCCCGTACCTCGTTTTTTCTTAGTTTGAGAAGTGTATAATGTTTTGGGACGAGTAGGAAAAAATTATACCGAAAACGGCAGGGCTGAAGAGTTTCTGAATGCCTTTGATGAGCTTGACGACAGACATGTCATTTTTCAAAATAGAACTGTAGCCTTTTTCTACATTCTTTCCGATTTTGAGCTCTGATATTTTCTGTCAGAATATTTAGTGACAGAAATAGAAATAGTTTCAATTTATCAGATTCAGCTTCGATTTCGTTTTTCTTTTTTGCTAGTTTTTGTTGATTACTTTGGTAGTTCAAATTTTTTTACTTTTTCATTCTCTATCTTTTGAAAATTTATAACATAACTTTGAAAGATCAATTTTTAATCATTTATCGCTTATAACCATGATTTTTAATTTTTGAATTTTGAAATTATAAGGACGGTGATGACGAGCATTATTTAAATATAATACGCGCATATAAGAAATATATATTGTTTTTTAAATCGCAATATGAATATTTCATTCTCCAAATAGCCTGAACACCTGCATTGAAATTCCGAATAATTCGCTTCAATTATTGTTCACACACATACTATGCATATTGAATATATCGGCATGCGGGCTTATTTTGTCAAGCGTTATACTTGGATCTATTATGTACTCGTTTGGAAATATTGATCCGAAAATCTCATATATAATATTTTAAATGAGAATTTAAATCTTCTGTATAATCATTCAAAAACATCAGTTGTAAACAATGCTTTTTGAATAAATATAGATAAATCGTATTCGATTAATCATAGATAATACATGAAGCTTTTAACTTTTTAATAGACTACAATTTAATTGTAAATACTCAATCATTGTCAATTCAATCAATTTTACATTTTGATTGAAATTACAGAAACAGTGTTTTGTAAATAGGTTATGTATAAATTAATTATTATATTGCAATGAAAGTCATAAGTTAATGAAATTTAAAGACAATTCTATTTTAATCGAGTTTTGATCAATTATTTGATCATCATAATAATTTGCCACCCTAAGAATTTAATGCACAATAATTGTTAAAATTGAAGTATAATTCAAATTTAATGTAACACATTGTATATGTTTATTCTTCTAATCAATTCGATTAGAATTTGTATATAATTTTCACAGATTATGTTTATGTGAAAAGATTAGATTTCAGCTTTATAATACATATTTTAAGATATCAAGTTAGTTATTAAATCGCGAAAATGTTCAATTATTTTCTTCACTTTTAAAAAATAGCTGAGACTTTTATACAGTGAAATAGTGTCAGAGACGGGTTTTCTCAAATAAACTCCATTCGACGCGATTCTTAAATGAAACAGCTCGTGTCGTACCAGCACCATTAGTCCATCACTTTAAAACGTCAATTTATATTGACCCCGGAACGGAGGGCCAAAAATATCACTTCCGCATGACTGACATCGACACTCCGCGTGAGTATAAGTGACAATCTGTTGGAGTAGTATTTTGACATAGGCTTTCTACTTTTTTTTTTTTTTTATCACATCATCCCGACGCAATGAAACAATAATATAAAAGACTGAAATATATCGATTCGCCAAAGTGGCGTCACTCTACGGGACCGGGCGTCATGCACATATACTTGACAATGACGAATGGGGTCCAGCCTCAGAGGGGTTAAATGGGTATACAGGCCGGAAAAAAAATAATAGTGTGTACCGTTTATAAGCGAAATTTAGTAGGTCGCACGCGGCTTAGCGCCGGGGATTTTCTTAACCCAGAGGATTTCCTCGTCTTGAAGAGAAGCCTTGATTTCCATTTGGTTATACGTATAGTCGACAGCATTAGAAAAGGTTCCTTGATGGCTAGTTGTGCTTGTTCTAAATGTCCGAAATAAGATACCAGGGCTTATAAAAAGATTTGAATAAATAGTTTGATAATATTTTTGAGAACTAAGGTGGTTGATAAATAATTATATCTTCTTGGCCTGATTCATTATTGAATATAAATAAAAATTATTTGCAGCGACTTTGAAAAATCTTTTATGAAACAATACCTATTATAGATTTTTTCAACTGTCAAAAAATTGAACATGAAAATATTTTTTCAAAAAACAATTCACAAAATATTTGTAGAGTGACAGCAGCTTGTCAAATGTTATTAAAATACATGGATTCCAACTACGTGCAAATTCTAGAAATACCATTTTCACCCACGATTTCAACACGTACAGGATCAATAGCCGACAATCCAGTCATCTAGCGTCGATGTTAATCAGTAAGTAAACGACACAACCAATGAACCTCCAAGCTTTCCCCCTTTCTCTGGCGATATCATTGCGCGATAAAACGGTCTGATTCCTCGCACCGCCCTCGCACCCCTTTACTCACCCCTCAAATGGTCTCGTACACGCCATGCACGCGCAATCATGTTTTTCCTCCAATTTCAAAGGTGAACAACTACACGCGCTTGCAAATCGTGGAGGCGCTGGGTCAAGCGAGCGCGTCGACGCATAACGCGTCAGAGCGCAGTGACGCAAGGTCTCTCTGACTCACGTTCGACGCGTTGCAGTCGGCCCCCCGGTATATTGATTGCGTTAAACGCGGGGGTAGTCCACTGAATGTCCACTGACAGCCTCATCGTGGTGTGTCATGTGTAACGAAACATACGTCGGCTGAGCGTGAGTCACGCCGCCGCCTGCCATAATCGATATCTCTTAGTTTGCGCGATGGTGTTGAGACCGCATACATTGCAGCAGCCCTCGATGGCCCCTTTCCGGGGGCTTAACAAGATTATGGAAGAGAGAACGAGATAGAGAGCGAGTGGGAAAGCGGTGGATTGTGCGACGAAACGAGAAGATGGGATTATTATCTAAACATGAATTTTTTGCGGACGATTTTTGACACATGATGTGATTGAAATGTTTGTAAGGGGTGTAAAGTGTTTTATTTGTTCCTGTAGGGGAATCGAAATTAGTAGACCATATTCATCAGTACATAAGTACAGATGAATTCAAATTATAGCTGGGTGATGGATGGAATTTATGGGACATCGGGATGTGTAGTTTGAGGTGAAAATATGTTTTTATTAACACAACGAAATTTTCTTCAAACTGCTAGGATATTATCTAAATTATATATGAGAAATGGAAATTTTTGCTGACATAGGACCAATATTAAATTTATAATTTTTGACTCACTTAGTTTGTGTATAAAGTGCTTTGTAAATTTCCATTCTGTTTCGAACCAAATAAAACTTTGCATATTTTTATAATGCAAATTTCAATAGACATTATTAAATAATTTATATGAATCATTTCATGTAGAAATTCTTATTAACACATATTGATGTTGAGCTAAACTAATAACATAATAAATCCAAAATTATGATGCACATTAATCATCTAATCAAAAAAGCAAAAATGAGCTCAGTGTCGCGTTATTATCATTGAAAAACCATCGTCATTTTCGGTACCACTAAAATCATCATATATCTCCGCTGCAGTTTAGTATATTTTTGCGATTATTAATGATAGATGCACGGGCATAATTTATTTTACGAGCGTCGCATCGTAAATGCGTGCGCGGGCATGTTTCATACAAGCGTATTAATTATACCCGTAATTTGATTAATTTTTTCCTTTTTTCCCCAGATAATATCTCTTCTTTTTATTGCGATACTTCATTCATTATCTCCATTTCTGCGCCCATTTCATCTTTTGCGCTTATTATCGCTTTTCATAATCTCTTTACGGTCTGCTACTCACTTCGCGTCATTAACCCTCTCTTCCTCTGCGCGGGAGCAAAATTAGCCAAGTGCGCTCTCAAAATGTTAAGGAAATACGTTTCAATTAATTTTATGCACGTGCGTTATTTTCGTTTTTGACTGCGCGCAGTAAAAGGGACTATTTTACTCGTTTTGCAAAAGGTCCACGTAAAGAGAAATCACGTTGATGGAGGATAAAGGGAAAAGATTTATCGTCGGCTTGATATTTGTAAGGAATTAAATCGTATGAAAATGCTCCTCTTTCTCCGTTTTTCTACCCCTTACGGTCGTGCTCGCGGCCAAGCGTGCGCGATTCGCTCCTTATCGTGAATCCTGACACGTAAAAGGCTTTGTACGCATTATAGAGATACTCGCGCAACTCCTCGGCAAGTTCCTGAATAATAGTCATATCTAATTAAAGTAAGTTACGCTCAAGTAATACAGTTTGCTATTATGTACCTACAGTTTTGAACAACTAAAATCGTTTGTGTTATAACTTTAAAGTTATAGGACACATCGAAGGCTGTTATGTTAAATCACAAGAGCTTGATAGTATTGCGCGAAGTTGTGCTTCGCGGGCACTCGCCTTTGCCAACAAACATTATAAATCGATAATTTCGAATCATCTAACCATTGAGCAAAAAGCAAACACTTTGCTAAGCAAAATTATTCTAAAAACAGAATATCTTGAAATCAAAACAGCGAACTAAAGCATTACACAATTGCGCGAGCCTCAAACTCCAGTGGTCGCACTCAGCCTAATGAATCCCCCGCCTGTAAAACTCGTTCGTCGTGTGCACCGCTTGCACGAAACAGAGCAAATAAAGAGTACAGCCGGACAATCGCGCGACACCTGCAAAGTGCCACGGGGCACGTGAGAACGAACGCATAAAGCTACGTCTCTATACCTGCTCTGTCACACGTTGAGGTTAAGTCTCTAGTTCACCGTCTTCCTGTTCCTCTCTCCCTCTCTCCCTGAGCGCGCGAATGAATTACCTTGGCACGTTTTGGCGGGCCGCACTAAATCATTCCGTAATCGCGCGACAAGCCGAAAGCTCTCGCTTTTATAATGGTGCGAGCGCGGCTGGGGATTTATTGCGGCGCGATATGCTTGTCTCTCGGCCCACCCTGACAAGTACATTCGAATGTACTTTAGTCGCAGGAGAGAAAGCAAGAGAGAGAGAGAGAGAGAGAGAGAGAGAGAGAGAGAGAGAGAAATGTACAGAGAGCTTCGATCGCGCAAGCGCGCTTTCGATGTACATCGCTCGACGATGACCCTTTGGATAGAAATTAGCTCTATCTGTGATGGTATCCGCTGGTGATTTTTTTTTTGCAGCATCGTGTGCTCTTTTTCAGGAAATCGAAAGAGGGAGAGAGAGAAAACGGGCGCATGTCGTTTATCGAGGAAAATGGTTCAGAGTCGAGTGCTTCTTTTTGTGGGCTGTTTCGACGAGCAAGCGTCCCGGACCGCAAGTGGGCCAGATGCCGTGATGTAGTAAATCGTTTTGCAAATTGAACGATTGCACAATTGCAATGAAATCTCATTTGCAATATTTGCATGTTTTGATTCAGATTTGTTTTTTAATAAATAGAAATTGTTTAGAAATTATTAATCAATTATCCAAATAAATTCTAAACTTTTGATAATCATTATATTATATTGTATTATATTGGATAAATTCAAAATTATTTAAGTTATATCTATTTATTAGTAGAAATATGGTTATTTGTGACAACTTCTGCTTAGTTTGATAATAATTGGACTAAGAAAACATCGTTAAGACATTCACTTTTATTTATTAATGAAATTTTAAGTATGAAGATGAGACGCGCTGTCCATATGTATGGAGTGAAATTAGCCGTATATATAATATACAATGTGTAATAATTGTCCATATATATCTTGTGATGTTCACTCTAAACTCAAAAGTGCGAAATCTGGAAGTAAAAAGTTTAAAACCTAAATTTTAATCTTTATAAAAGTTTAAAATGTAGGTTTTAATCCTTAAAGT
>JAPYZA010005501.1:0-17998 GCA_030522685.1 Eupelmus azureus
GAATCAATCTTTGCATAAAATAGTACATTATGTGCCAAGGGCGATAAGTGGACCTTTATTGTCTTTGTCCGTGGTACATACAGTGCTTTATGTAACGCATTGATATTCGGGTTTTGTTGGGCATAAAAAGTGGGGTCAAACGTCATTTTTGAAATAGTAAACATCAGAAAACATAATAATCATTAATTAGAAATAATAATCTTAGACATACGACTTCAAAAAATGTCATTTTTGAAATAATAATCTTAGACATACGATTTCAAAAATGACATTTATGTACTATTTTATGCAAAGATTGTTTCCAGAATTGCGGGTAAAATTTTGCAGAAATATTCTGTTGAATTTATGCAGAAATATTCTGTTGAATTTATGCAGAAATATTCTGTTGAATTTATGCAGAAATATTCTGCAGAAAATATGAAAAAATCTGCAGAAATTATGCAAAAAACTATGCAGCAATAATGCAGAAACTATGCAGCAATTATGCAGAAACTATGCAGAAATTGTGCAGAGATTATGCAGAGATTATGCAGTGCTTTTCTATAAGGGGTAACTTACAGTTATGCGTTGCCCTCTACGGAAACTTCAATATTCATTTTATTTCACCTTTAATAATAACGGCTTAACGCCGTTCAAAATGTTGTAAACCCCTCGAAAGTTTTGTTACTCGTAAAATTATAGTATATTATTTAAAATAGGTTATCTTAAAATTGTATTATTAATTTTAATAACCCTGAATTGTTAAAATAATTTTATTATACACAATCATTTAAGGTAATTATTATAACAATAGCATTATATATCATTACAAGAGTCCTTCCAGTCATGTTTTTACGAAAGAGAGACAAACGCTTGCAGATAATACAAAGGCTTAATAAAAATCGACCTCCAACAAATTAAGTTTGATACCTTAATATCACGTTATAGACTTTTTGCAGCCTGCAAAAATTAGGTCTACAAAAAGAGTAATATGCCATTATCATATTAAATAAGTAAACAAGAAAGAACTTAGATTTAATATTAAACAACTATGCTTAAATTACTTGAATTGATATGAAAGAACCTGTTTTGTCGAAGGTCGGCGTTGTATATAGAAAACATTTATCTATAACAACTTTTAAAAATTGGAGCATTTTTTTTTAAATATAGATTTATTAAAAGTTTTTGAGAACCTTAGTCGATCTTTCTTTGCATCAAGGAAATCGAACAAAGACGTTAATTCATTTTGAATATGAATCAAAGTCTTTGATAATGAACCTTGACTCGGAGAAATCGATAGAGAACTTCAAAAACTTAAATTTATTAAAGAGTGATACTAAATTTACTGTTGTAATAATAAAATGGTGAAAACTCATTTTAAAAAAAAGTAACAATGTTTACATCCGTTTAACGTTTTAAAAATTTTGTTAATACTATTCCTTGCTTATCTTACTAATAAGAAAAAATTTTTCTACATTTTTTTTTTCGAAATGCACTTCTTTTGGTTGTTATCGAAAAATCTATATTAGCATTGGGATATCGATAATAAAATTTTGCATACTCATGACGTATGCCTTTGTTAAAAGAATTTTGAGATATCTACATTCTGGAATTACATAACGTTGCTATCAAATTTAAAACACTAAAATTTGGAACTCAAACTTTTTAGGTTTGTTCGGTGTATACAAATTTCGTCAAACACTGGTCGTATTTCAGAGTAAACCAGTGTCACAGTGACATCTATATTTTGTATAGTAGAAATTACACTGTACAAAGTGCAATATGCAATACTCATTATAAAGAGAAATGGATTCAAACTTTGCAAAGATGCTTTTACGATAAGATGTAGGTACAATTCACAACTTGTACAAACGCTTTTCAGTAACATATACACTAAAAGAAAAAATTATTATCTGACACTACTTACGCAGGTCACAGCTCCAGAAGTCCGAAATTGGACACGTCTCCTAACGCGCCTGAAACTGATCTTTATCACTGAACCACTCAGACACTCACAGGCTTCTTCCTAACCTGTCTCCGAAGAGCTGTTCCCATAACTCCAAAACCATTCATACGTGGACCTAAGTTTGAGTAGTTCGGCGGTCGCTCGCCTATATAAGTAGTCCCGTGAACTTTCTCGTATTATAAATGCCAGTGTAGTTTGTACACGCAAGCCGTTAAGATGGGGCAATTTTTACAAGAGCTGCCGCTACTATTCTTCACGCGAGAATGTCTCAAAGAATATTTCGAAGATTTCAATTTCTTGCACCGTGAGTATGAGATATTGAATTTAATTATTCGGTGATTTTTATTTTTTGCTTTTCAAAATCTGTATGAGTTTTTCACAGTTGTTTGGGAACTTTGTAGAATTTTTGCTGGAGATTACTTTATATGTCGCCTAAAAGGGCTGCTAATTTGTGTTTCTTTTAATTTTGTTATATTATAATTTAAATTGTTTATGTAATGATTAAAAAAAAAATTATTTTTTAGCCGAATGCTTCAAAGCCACTCTCAGCAAAGGCCTTGGCGTGGGCATTATTGCTGGTTCTGTACTTGGTAAGATTTTATTTTAACAGTTTTATTTAATTTTTTAATTCATTTATTTTATGCTTTTTTTAGTCAAAGTACCACAGATTTTAAAACTTAAACAAAGCAAAAGTGCTAAAGGAATAAACATCTTCAGCGTACTCTTAGATCTATTTGCTATTACTGCTATGGCATCATACAGTTTTATTAGTGGATTTCCATTCAGGTAACATCTTAAAATAAATAAATTTTCATAAGTTGCTATTGTTATTATAAACAGCCAGCAATAGTATTATGTATTTTTTCTTTGCAGCTCTTGGGGTGATGCTGTATTTTTAGGCTTGCAGACTGTTACAATTGCATATCTGGTTATGTATTACACTGATGGTCTCGCAAAAGCATCAGCATTTCTCACTGCTTACATTGCCATATTGTTTGCTGTTGTTAGTGGTCTTACTCCTCTCAAAGTCCTATGGTTTGGACAAGCTATGAATATTCCAGTTGTCTTATGTAGCAAGGTATTTGATTTTTTTATTTAAGATTTTTAGGAAATCATACGTATACTTTATAAGTGTTAATGGAATAATCTTTATTTATTTTTCAGTTAATGCAAGCATATACAAACTATTCAAATGGTAGTACTGGACAATTGTCCGCTACAACACTATTTCTTTTATTCTTTGGATCTTTAGCCCGAATTTTCACCTCAATTCAGGAAACTGGAGATAAAACAATGATTATAATGTATATTGTTTCCACAGCAGCAAATGGAATACTAGTTTCACAACTTATCTACTATTGGAACGTAAAAGAGAAAAAGACTGCAATATCAAAAAAGAAAAAGTGATATAGTTTTTTTACATTTTTTATTTTTCTTTACTGGACATTCCAAAGATGCCACAAGATAGTGCAAAGGAAAATTCAATTCTTGTTACACGCAGTTATTTTATTAATATAATATATATTTAAACTTAAAAAGGACTAGCAAATTCTGTTTTTGTAATAAAGTTTTTATATATATTGTTATTATGACTTTTACGTACGTAATAATATAAGTTATTAAATTGTCAAAAAGTAATGTTGCAATATTTTCAGAAGAATAACATTCTGAAAAAATGTGATTGTAAATAAAAACATTTGTAAATCATTGTAACACCCAAAGTAATATAAAATAAAATTTATATAAATATTTGAACAATAATGAGAAAATGAATTATAAATCTTATTTTTATAATCTCACCCAAATATAAAAAATCAAAATAAATAAAAAAAAAACTGTTTCATTTTTGTAAATTTTTAATTAATGTATTCTACAATCTCAATTCAACACCATTATATTGCTGATATTTTAACGTAATTATTGAATGATGCATTGATATACTTATACGATATACCTACGTTATCCTAGTTCCAACAGTTTCGTTAAAGATGTCGCTAGTGACATCCGGCTCCCCCCTCCACAAATTGACAATGTGGCATCGACCGCACCGTACGAAGGCGATGCTCAGAGCAGCTCAGCCATTTTAGTTCGAAACGTTAAAGGGAATCCATCGTTGAAGACGCCATGTTTGTGCGTCGTCTTCGTTAACGTCGCTGGAGCCGATGTGTTTTCGTATTATTATTAAGACGATGGGCAAAAGATAAACTGTTTTTATTCAGTGTTGAACATTTTTACGTTGCGGTGAGTTTTAAAAGCAACGAAAGTTTGCTTGCACCTTCGAAAAAAACAAATGCGGTGGGAATTACTGTGAGCACGGTGAGTTTCATCACGCATACACAAGCTTAGTATAATAAATTCGTAAAAGCTCGATTTGCGTTAACGTTTTCGCACGCAAAGGGAGTATTGTAAAAATTGCTTTTTCTTTTTTACTTAATAAAAGAATAAAGCGTTTCGATATCGATTACCCTATCGCTAATTAATCTATAGCTTCGAAAATGGTAGTGCTATAGAGTATGTGTGCGAGTGTGTGTGGGTGTTACGTACGTGAATGTGTGCATGCCCGAAGGCTGTAGAAAGGAGATAATAAAGAAAGTGAAGGTGACGAGACAGTTTTGTACAATAGAAACTCGACATACGTGCGGACTGTGCGTGAAAAAGCAGACTACTATAAGTGACTGTTAGGTTAATAAGAGGTTTGCTAATTAATTGTGCTGCTTACATTTTATTTCAGGTTAACTACAAGTGGACTTTGTAGGAGACATTTTTAAAATGGACACTATGGATTCACGACTTATTGCACAAGCTCTCAACTATCATGGACAACAGCTCCAGAAAGTTTGGGAAAGCGAGCGCAATGAGGCTGAACTGGCGATGCTCAATCTTAAGGAGCCAAGTTTTGAGATTTATCAGCAGAGGCAAAAGACATTAAGGTATTCTTGTTTTTAATACTTTTGACAAATTGCAATTCTCAGAAGGATTATGAATGTGTTCTTGATATACCTATATATCTTGTATGATGTAATAGTATATTATGCACCTAGGGAGTAAAGAATTTTACCTCCTGTGTTGCGTATGCTATTTTTTTGTCTAGCGAGGGCTAAAGTACAAAATTCTAGAATCGGCACCAGGAGAGAAGTTAGTACTTTAGCCCTGCTAAGCAAAAAAATTTGTTAATTGAGTAATAGATACATGTTAGTAGTCTTTCTGAAGTTAATACTGCATAAAATAATATTTATACCACTCTAACCTCAAAATCATAACTTTAAGATGATTTTTCGGCTCTCGTGGTATAAAATACGGTTCGATACTGGTGCGTAAGATGATTTTTGATCGAAATGTACTATTGTAGATTTAACATTTTAGAAATCTTTTTTAGTTACAAAATTCGTATGTATACTGTCTAGAGGAAAGCACTGTTCATGGTTGATAGTCTATAGCAGAAAATAAAATTGATTTATGTTCCGTTCATAATCAATGATAAATGGTTCATGTACATCGATCTATGATTGAATATTTCTTTAGTTATTTAAACAGTTTTTAATACTTATATAATGTCAGTAATGAATTTGCTAATTTTGGGATTGTTTAATGTTTTAAGGTTCAAGAAAGAAATCCGATTAGTCATATTATTATTAACACTGTCAATTGTTGACCATCAATGATGTTGTTCTTTAGGCAGTGGCAAATTTCAATATTTTAATTTATATATTTAAAATTTAAAATTATATATTTCAATATTTCAAATTTCAATACAAACTCTTAATACCTATATTTAATTTACTTTTATTAATAGTTTCAGCGATAGAGGAAAGCGATTAAAGCTACAACAGTTTTTGGCTAAAAAGGCTGATGCTTTATATGACAAATCTAATCTTCTCAGAACTGCTGATCCAATTACCCAAGAACTTGGAGATGAAGGTACTAATACTACTTATATCAATGTTAAAATATTCTACAATGATAATTCTTATAAAAATATAACTAACTTGACGTTTTTTTTTTTTTTTTAAGAATTTTATGCAACAATGCCTGGTTTGGATTCATTTGTTGCCATGGAAAAATCTCAAAGGATACGTAATTTTTTAGAGGTAATAAGAATTAAATTGGTATAAAATGTTAATTAAAATAGTACATTTCGATATGGGTGTGGAAGGTGGTTATATCACTTAAGGTAGTTAAATCACTTTACGCACCAGTATCGAACCGTATTTTATACCACGAGAACCGAAAAATCATCTTAAAGTTATGATTTTGAGGTTAGAGTGGTATAAAAAAATTTTTAACTTGTACTAAATTATAAAATTTATTATTTTCAGAGCTTGATTGTTGGTGACGTCATTTTTGCACAAGTGATGGGCAAAAGTGCTGCTGGTCTTTTATTAAAGGTTCTTTGCAACTGTAGTGATTTTCCAAGAGTGGTTTCAGATCTTGGTGTAAAGGTGATTATTTACCTCTCACTTATAAAAATATTTATAAAATGAAGAAAAAACTAAATATATATTTTTTAACAGGCTTTAATTTTAAATACTGCAACTGTACCAGCAGTGGATAAGAAAGGAGTTACACGAGGGTACATGGCCAATGATCTTGTCTGCGTTGTTGTTGGTGAAGTAAATGTGGAAGCTGAGCGAGTTGTGGCTGTCATGAATGTACCTGCTCGTGAAGGTCAAGCTCCTCACCCACCTATGGGACTTGTACATGCTGAAGATTTACCAGATGCTTACAAGTAAGTTTACTTTTAATTTTTGTGTCAAACCTATTTTTGATGAGAAGCGTTCGTGTTTTTAAAATATCAGGCATCTATTGAGATTGAGGTCTTTTGAGCATTATTTTATGTACCTACTTCTGAACTTTACTATTGAACACAATCTGTTAAAAATAAGTTATACAATCGCATTCATAGTCAGATCTCGAGATGATAAGGTCATCTTTAGTCTAGAATTCCCATAGTAGTAAATAGACTAAACTGATCTTATAAAGACTAACTCAAGAGCTAGCTATGAGTAGCAGTTACTGTTACGAAAATTTTTAGTTTATTGTGGGAAAACTAAAGAAATTTTCACAGCAATTGGACCACGATTGTTATTAACAATCTTAAATAAAGTAGGTTTTGGTTTTCTCTGACCAGCTTTTATGAATCCAGGTGCCAGACCATCTGTTATATAAATGTCAGTAGTTGATACAACAATGAGTTTATAATGCAAATAAGAAAGATTTGAAGTTCAAGCAGTGGTTGACACAGCTGTTGTTGTTTTCACGTTCTATCTACATTTGTGATACATGTATTACATTTCAAGCACCAATGAACGTGTCACTAAACACCAAATGACCTCAATGTATTTTGAGATTATATTTCCAGTATGAAGCTATCTTTTGGGCTTTTTGATCAATATTGCGGATGGTAGGTATTAAGAAAATGAATAGTTGTTTGGTCTTTCTATAACGCATCTTGAAAATCACAGACAATGGTTTTATGCACCTATTTGTTTTTATGCTGTTGTATGCTTTGTTGGTGTTAAAGCTTTTTATTAATGTTGTTTCAGCTTAGTTTTTTTTGCAAAAAGACCAAGCAACTAAAATCGTGCATCCAAAAGTGATTTTATTTAATCCTTGAATAATTCGCGTCTTGTCAAGATGATTAATGCATCATTTAAACTTACAGCTTTAATTGACAAATAAAACGATGTCATTTGTATTATCAACAAAATGTGCTACGTCTAAAAACATTTTTTTGGTCAACTTGTGGATGATAAAAAAAATATATATTGACGTGGCTTTAAAACCTATCCTAGGGTTATGCATATTATTTTATTGCACAAAAATGAATTTTGATATTTAAAAAAAAATATATTCTCGGTACCAGAGCTAGGGCAGTATATGCTTTAGTCTCGAGAGAAAATATATTACAGAAAATAATAAATACCAATGAAACAGACTATATAAGTATACATCTTAGGGGTAATTAGAAAGGTGAGACTAGTGTTTTCATAATTTTCAGGTGTTGTACAGCTGTACAAATCATAGAATAAGAAAAATAAATTGTCTAAACATATGTCTTACTTTTAAAATGTATGTGTGTGGCTGCTTGTTAACTGTGGTGGTATTAAGGTTCTCCAATGTATCGACATCTATTCTCCACTTTTTTAACAGAAATAAGTTATAGTAATAGTATGATGCGTTGTTTGTGCATGTAAGGAGCCAATAAACATTTCAGCAAAATTATCATCAAGAATATCATGGATATGGAGCTGTTAAATTCTGTTAATGACAATAATTAAACACAAACTCAGTGATATTAGAATCTAAATAGAAGGCAATCTACATCGTGAAACTTCAATTTGTGAACACTTATTTAGGTACAAAGAAACATTGAAAATAAAAGAATGAAAAAAGAGGAATAAACCGAACAAACTTCTTTATTAATATTAAGTGTAAAAATTTTGTAATGTTAACAAAGCAGCCACTTCCTATAATCTTAAAATAAAAACTATTTAAATGAGTCATTGCAATGTAATAAAGCGTTTTCGTTTTATTTTTAATGTAGGAAGGCAATGGACAACAAAGGACAAAGCTATGAAACAATCATGGAGAATAGTTCTGGGTTCAACAATCCCAACAACATAAAGTATCTGTCTGATTTGATGGGTCTTGGTCAACTAAATTACTCTAATATGGTGGGCTTAAGGTAAGAATTATTTCAATATTAATCTCAGAAATATAAATATATTTATATATAAAAATAAAAAAATATACATTTATTAAAATTTGTATAAAACAAAAATGGCTGTAAAAATTTATATATTATGTTAAAAATTATGACTTTGAATTTATATTATTTACATTTATTTCACCTTTAAAAAGATTTTTATTTTATTAGAGTAAATGCTTGAATTTATGATAAATCAGTGTTGGATCTGTGGATATCTGTTTGAGTTAAAACTCATTTTAAGGAATTAGTTTAATCCAGTATGAGAGAAGGCCGTTTTTGAAGTTATTGAAATAATTTTGGTTTCTATCTTTGATTTATAAAGAGAAAGATTTCCACCCAACGAGTATTCAACTGAATTAAGGCAAGCACAGGCCAGCAAATGGGCATTTCGCAGCGTAGCTGAAGGTATCGACCATTTCAAAGCTGGACGGCACTCCGAGGCATTCCAGTGCTTGAATAAAGCTCTCACGGTCGATCCGCGTAATGTTGAAGGTCTAGTTGCCAGAGGTGCTCTGTAAGTATTTTAGATATTATTAAAAAATTATTTTTTCAATTAAAACAAAAGATAAGCTTGCTAATGATATTTATAAATTTTTGTTTATAGATACGCAAATAGTGGTAGCTTCAAGAAGGCTATCGATGACTTTGAAACAGCTTTGAAGCTAAATCCTAGTCATGCGAACGCACGCAAATACATGGCGGAAACTTTGGTCGCATTGGGAAGGAGCTATGAGGATGAGAAAAAATATGAGGATGCGCTCAAGGCTTACGAGAACTGTCTGACTATAGCGCCGTATCATGAAGAGGCAAAGAATTCGATTGAGTACATAAAGAGCAAAACTAGCTTACCCACAACTATTACAACTACTTCACTCGAACCTTTCAAGACTTTCGAGAGTGAGGTTGTTGCAGAACTCGATGCTAAGAAAGAGAAAAAGAAGCGCAAGAAAGAGCGAAAGTCACGCTCAAAAAAGCGTCAGCGATGGAGCTCCAGTTCGAGTTCATCGAGCGGCGGTTCTTCCTCCAGCTCGAGCAGCTCCGATTCATCAGCTAGCTCAAGCTCATCAGGAGGTAGCTCAAGATCTAACTCACGCTCTCCTGGTCGTAAGAAGAAACACAAAAAGGAACATCATGGTTCTTCACTGTCGCCGTTGTCGAAGCGCATGGCTCAATATAACAATCCACCAGCCGCAGGTGTTGTTACTGCTGCAACAATTAATAGTCACGATATGCTAGCACCTTCCCTTTACACCTCCAATTCTCGCGAAAAAGAAGATTATGAATTGAAGGTACGGAAGTTTTTAGAGCAAACTAAGGACGATTCCGATTATGAAGACAAGGTAAATTTTAATACTTCAGTATTCATTCGTTTCTATTTTTGAATGGATTTCTTAATATAGTATTTTTCTATTAACAGGTCAGAAAGTTCTTGGAAGAAACTGCAAGGTGGAAGCGAGAGAAAGAGAAGGAGAAGAAACACACGGAAAGTGAGAAAAAGTTGAAGAAAAAGAAGAAAGAAAAGAAAACCAAGGATAAGGATAAGGAAGAGAAAAAGCTGCGAAAAAAGAAAAAGAAAGAAGAACGCAAGAAACGTAAAAATAAGGACAAGCTTGAACGAGACTTACAGACATCATTGCCTGATCTTGAACAGCTCGAATCCAAACTTAGTGCCTATTATGCAAAAGTCGAGAAAGAGACAGCTGTCATTAAAAGGTTAGCACCGGAATATGAACCGTATGTATATCTCAATAATTTTATTTTATTTTTTTTACCTTGAATTGTTGCACAATTAGTTAACTGCGGATCAACCAAAAGTCGTACCCTTCCGTGAGAAGGCGTGTGTGTTTGCTTTTCATTTCGGATAGGGTCGCTTTAATATTATCCTATGTTTTTTACATTCAATAGGTATGTAGCTCAGTATAATGACATGCCTTCCCCTCTTAGTAATGCTGATAAGCTGGCCGAGGCGACTCGCAGGGAAGACGATATGCGCCGAGAAAAGGATAGGGATGATGTTTTTAAATCATACCACGACAGAGATCCAAGACTAGCTTTGCCACCGCAGAGGAAAGGTAGATTCATTTTTTAATCTTTTCTCGTTTTTTCAGTTATACAATTTTTCTAATTAAATTACTTTTCAATATTTCAGAAGCTCAACGCAAGCCTTTTCCAGACATATTTGAACAAGAATCGCAACTGATTCATCCAGAGCCAAAATTACCAAGCTTGGATACGGTCGCACTTAATGCCAAGTGGAAAGCTGTTCAAGCTGCCAGGTAATGCATATTAAAATTTGTTAGTACTCGTTGTAAATCTGAATAATAATTGGTTAATTTGTGATTTATATTAGGCAACGAGAACCTCAACAACAAAAGTGGCAAGAGTTGCCGCCTGAAAAGAAAATGAAGCCAGTGCTTGACAGTGAGGAAGAGGATCCTGAGCCACACCGACCTCTCGATAAATCCCTCAATATTCGTAAACATATGCAGCGCGAGATGCAAGAGAAGCGAGCTATACAGCAGATGGCCGCACCCACACCTCCGCCAACACACAAAGACTCGCCACTCAAGCCACAGGTGCCAGTCAAATATCCTACTCCTCAACCGCAGAATAAGTTCCAGGGCTACAAGGATTCCTCGATGGGATCGATGCAGCATCAGCAACACCAACAGCATCAGCATCAACAGCACCAGCAAGCTCCTCCAACATCGAGTAAATTCTCAAGTCTTGGTAACAAGTTCCAGCCGATCGGCCAAATCAGCGGTCCGGAGAAATCTAAGGGCGCCTCGCGTTCTGATTCAGAAAGCGATCGAGAGCGTAGGCAGTCAGGAGCACCACCTGGACATAAGCAACCGCAACAGCCACCGCCACGACCTCGACATTCCCGTTCTAGATCACGCAGCGGCTCTAGTGGCTCGGGCTCGTCGCGCTCGCGCTCCAACCGCTCTATGCGCCGCTCACGCTCTCGGTCCTACTCGAACCGTAGGTCAGGCAGCTATGAGCGCAAGTATAGCCGCTCGCCCTCGGGAAGCTACTCAGGAAGATCACGCTCTAGGTCTCGTTCGAGATCTTATTCGCGTTCACGGTCGAGGTCTCGCAGTCCAGACCGTGGCTACTATCGTAAACGGCAGTTCCGGCCATTCAACAACCGTGGCACCTACTACAAGCCGCGTTTCCAGCCTTTTAACAATCAGAATAACAGAGGCCAACACAATAACAATTTCCGCAATCAAAACAATACCCAGCAACGCTTCAATAACAATTATCAGAATAACAGACAAGGCTTCAACAATAGACGAGGCGGGAATTTCCATCACAACAATCGGGGCGGGCACATGATGAACCACAGAGGTGGTCGTATGAATCAGCGGGGCGGTCGCTACTTCCACAACAACAACAGGAACTTCAGAGACAATTTCCGCGACAGGAGGGACTTCAGGGATAGGCGATTTTCGCGCGATCGCTATAGCGACAGGAGCTACTCGCCTGACCCCATGAGAAAAGTCGACGAGGCCAAGGAGAAGATTAATAAGATGCTGGAAGAAGGAGAAGCGCGGCCAAAACCCTCGCGCTCCCGCTCGAGGACGAGGTCGCGCTCCAGGGATCGATCACGCGAGAAAGACAGGTCTCGGGAGAGATCACGCGACAGAGAGCGTGAGAGGGAACGAGACCGAGACAGGGAGAGGGAGAGGTCCAGGTCCAGAGACAGAGACAGGGAAAGGGATAGGGGCAGGTCCAGAGACCGCTCGCGCTCACGCTCGAGATCTCGCGACAGGGATAGGGAACGCGAGAGGTCACCGATCGAGCGCTCCAGAGAGCACAGCGTGTCCAAAAGGATAAGCCAAGAACATGATCGCCCAGGTGAGGAGGAAGAAGAGGATTACGAGCGCTGGGGCGAGGGAGAGGATATGGATGGAAAGGTTCGTAGCTAAACTAACTGTCTCCTTCATAACAATCGCTAAGTCCGTTACCTCAATGATTCAGTCTCTCAAAATCGTTAAATTTCGAAAACTTGTACATCAAACATGCTGGGTATAAGCATTTAATTAACCAATTATCAATCCTTTGATGATCGTGCACCGGGAAATTATATAATTTTTTCATGATCTTTTCTCTCGGTGTACGCTCAGCTAGAAAATTCAAACCGATCAATCAACGAAAGTGTTTTCGTGAGTTTCTGCTTGATTGTAATTTCATGATTTCCACGGTATCGTTGTGTACACAGAAGAGAAGAGGTCAATCATAACCTGTGCTCCCGGATCTCTCGTAACTCTCGTTTGTTATCAGAGCAAGGAGGTTCTAGCACCAGCTGCCGGCGACGTGATTCTGGAAGAAAAGGACGATTTCATTCAGCGTATGAAGCTGCGCAGCCAGAACGTTTTGATCAAGAGGGCCATTGAAGCCAGGACGTGGTACAGACAAGCTTCACCTTGAGAATGATTAAAGGAGATCACGGACAAAGACTATTTTCAACGCTATCCTACATGTTTTCACGCGAAACTAAAAACGAAAATATGAACTGTGATACATCTGGTAATAATTGAACGAAACAAGCTGATTTCCTGCTAAGAATGTGTTTCCTCCACGTCTTGGATTTTACAAGCCCTCCACTAGACTTCGACAAGATGGCGTTAATCTATTTTTATGATTTAGCAAACTGCAACCAATTTTGAGGTTTTCGATATGTTTGGCACGGTTTTTGCTATTGTATTTGTACAACGGACACCGATCCGTTTGTTTCACCATTTCAATTTTCGTTGAATAACGAACTACTGTATAAAAAAATATTCGTAAAATATAACACTTAATTATTAGGGAAATCAATGTAATTACCTTATTTAATAACCTTTAGTTTTAATAAAATAAATGCGACCAATAAAGCTGCATTTAAATCCATAACTGCATGCGCTTCCTTTATACCAAAAAAAATAGTTAGAAATAATTGAGTGGCTAAATCTCGATCACACGGGCATGCGTCCTGTACTCCTGCTGGAATCTGCGACACCTATACCCGTCGTGCGGGAGACTGGAACAGTATTACCAGTTGTCGCCAGAAACTCGGGCTCGCTCTTTACTTACCGGCGTAGATTTTGCTGTGCACCGGAAGTCATTTTTAATTTTGAACAAATCCGTATGCTTTATTTTAATTTTGATAATTTTTTTTAGTTGATATATTTTGTTTGAGTTATTTTTTTATTTACATCTATTCACTTCAATTTGTTGTTATCAATACAGTTTAAAACTACAGTAACTTTATTATTTTACTAGTAATTTGAAATAAAAACTTCAGTTGGTAATTTGTAAATTAGTATTGGTAGTTATTAATTGTAAATATTTTGAAAAAAAAATTTTAATATTTTTTATTAAAAGTATTTGAATAGAATAATAATTATATTTTTTTTAATTTCAGTTATAAAGATTTATTTGTTACAATTTATTTTGAAATAGTGTGCGATAAAACTGATGAAAAGACGAAAGTGCTATAGTTGGCAAGCATTTATCCAACAACTATATTCGACAGCAGTTGAAGATATGGGAATTGGTAAAATATTTCCTTTCACTTTTACATATAATAACTCCTACCTATATAATTTTTTTAACAATCAGGATTCAATTGGTTAAAAATAGGTCGGAAGTATTGCATTCGTTATCAAACGTATTGATCCAGGTGAGTACTAATATTACGCGAATGCTTGATTTAATATTTCTTATTTGACCCGCTTGAAGTACTTCATAATAAGGTCACGACTTTTATTCAGTGCTAATTGCAGCACTGAAATGCTCGAAACAAAATAGAATTATTTGACAATTAATAGCCGTACTTAAAATAAACTTGTTTTTTCATTTTTGTTTGTTTGTTTTATTACTGCATTATTTTAATGGAAAATAAATAAATATTTTTAAACTTATATGTTTTTAACATAGAAGTGGTTTGATGAACAAATTAAGAGGATAAAAAAAATAAAATAAGTTAAAATTTCATCTTAAATTAATAGACTTTCCAATGACAATATTATAAATAGAATTTATAATGCCCCTAAAAAGTTGAATATATTTCTTCATTTTAATTAAAAAGTTTCTTAACTTATTTAATTAGAAAAAAATAAATTATCATAGTATATAAGTATATGTATATTAATTATAATACTACAGAAATATTTGAATAACTTGCTAGCACATTTCGATTTTATACTTGTTACACAGAAATTCTTTATGTAAATTCAAGTAAAATAGCACTAATAGACCAATACGTAAAGACAGTCACATTGTTTTATCTATACATATGCAAGCAGGAAAAAGAAGCCGCAAAAGTACAGTCTAGTATTTCACAAAATCAAGAATTTCTATTGTTATTTCAAATAAAAATCTAAACACGCAGCTACATAAAATCTGAAAACAAAAAATAAAACTAGATGAAATAAACATTTATTTTCTTTTAATCTAAATAAACAAAATGTGAATTTGATCCAAAGTTATGTTAATTTGTTAAGTTCAGCAGCGAAATTATAAGAATTTTCATAGATAATAAGAATTATAAAGATGTTACTACTAGAGTCTAAAAACATTTTTCGAAATTTAAACTGATTTTTTTTTAATAAAAACAATAAGTTTTGCGAATAATTATTTTAAAAAAAGGCATAGTAATCGAATTTATGAACTATGGTTTTAAAATTTTTATAAATAGAATAAAAAATTTGTTTAAATAAAATAATATGCTTATGTTATTACATTTGTTTTTGTTATTTATATTTGTACTAAATTATTTAATATATATATAAATATTAATGGTAGGTAGTACCAGTCACTAACAATTTTAAAATATCAACAAAATTGACTAAGCTCACGCTCATGATGGTGACTGATGTTCTTCTTTGAACTTGACACGCACAGCAATTCTATATGTACATATACTTAAAATATAAATATATTAAGCTCACAGGTAATAGTACTATACACAATTTCAATATAACATAACTCAATAAAAATCTTTCTTTTAAAAAATGTTAAGGTCATTTTTGCGTTTATATCAGCTCATTTATTGCTTAAAAAAATGAAAAAATGTTTAAATTTCTACTGTAAATTTAGGTCATTTTTTATTTTTTATTTTAATGTCAGTGATCTTTAGAAACACATCGTAAACTGTATTCAGAGATTAATGAATTCAACTTCATAAGTAATTAGAAGACTAGCGTATATTTGAGTCACAGGTGCAGCTTAAACTTTAAAATATGTTCTAGATATTAAAAGATGAAACTAGATTTTAACCCTTATTCTATAAAACAAGATTAATAATTTATAACATGTAACCTTGTAACTTTTTATGAAAATTTTGTAGTAAAATTTCAAATATAGCGTTTTCCAGGATTTAAGACTTTCTTTTTTTAATGCATTATAATTTAACGCAAAATATAAAGAAAAACTTTAATAACTAATCAAATGGCAATAAATGGTAGCATAAAAGATTAGCTTCAAACCAAATTGGAATTTTTTACAATTTATAGATATCCGTGAGATTTGAGGAAACAACAAGCTCATTATGGCTTTAACTTTAGTTTTAAAATATTTGTAATAGTTTTATCTTAAATTGAAGACAAGAAATAAATAAAATAAAAAAGCTTACTATCGAAAAGTTATGTAAAATTGAAATAAAAGTAAAAACAAGGAACTCAAAAACTCACATCAGAAAGATGAATTTATCTATTTGATTAAGTTAAAGCAATATTTAAATATAAATAAAATAAGCTTGTTATCTTTTTTCATTCGAAAGGTAGTGATCTTAATTTTAAAGTAAACCTATAAAATAGTACATTTCGATTCTAGTGCGAAAAAGTGATTTCAGTCTCGCGTGGACTTTTGCGCCCGAGCGAAGCGAGGGTAAAAGGCCACGCGAGGTTGAAACCACCTTCTCGCTCATGTATCGAGCCGTATTTTTTTATACGACGTCCATAAAAAGAGATTTAGCATACACCTTTTTAAAACTAAAATTTTATGTTTTAAATGAATGTGTAAATTTATTTGAAATATTGTAAGACTTAATAATATAATCATATGAATTAATAATATGCATTAATAATTTAATAGTCCAAACCAATAATTGAATAATATATATCTTCCTAAATTAATTAAATTATGGTATCTCTATAAACCTCTAAAATTGTTGGTCTTTATTTTATAAGAACGACAAAACAATTAAAATAATCAAATTTATAGTTGTATATTGTGCTCTGACAGGGTTAAATTTAATTCTATATATTCAGAGTATAAACAGCATATTTATTCTTACTATTTTATTTTCATTTCATTACGAAAAAAAAGTATGAGTAAAAATTATAGTATCCAATTTTACCTCAATTAATGTAAAAAGTCATTATTTTTTACAATTAAAAGTAACATTAAAAAATGAAATCACCCTTAATTATTTTACACTAAAATACATAAGTTCAGTTACTTACTGTAGGGGACGATTATACCCACTAATTAGTGAAGATTCATGAACTAAGAAATCTTTAACCTTTCCTAAAGTCAATGCCAGGTGCTAACATTCCGATCTTATACTAATTAATGTTAATAGGAACATTATTAAAAAGTTACCTACACCTAGTACACTGTTTTACCCTAGTTTCTTTTATACTAAATTGATTTTTAGAGAAAGTTTATATCACTTTTTAGAATATTTAGTATTGTGTTTAATACATTTTCTCTAAAAATCACGTTGATTACTATAATAGCATGAATTGTGTTTTATACAATGAGAAAACGTTTAACGTAATAATTTACAAAAGTTGTTTTGTTTTGAATAAACTAATGGTACATACATTGCGCAACCAATGCGAAAAGCCGATAATTTTCGCACTATCATGGTTTGTTTTGATAAAAACAAAAGTGCGCATCGTCACACTTGCTGCATAGTTTTTTGCATAATTTCTGCAGATTTTTTCACATTTTCTGCAGAATATTTCTGCATAAATTGTGCAGAAACTATACGGAAACTACTGTCAGATTAAAATTTTACCCGCAATTCTGGAATCAATCTTTGCATAAAATAGTACATTATGTGCCAAGGGTGATAAGTGGACCTTTATTGTCCTTGTCCGTACATACAGTGCTTTATGTAACACAGGCATTGATATTCGGGATAACATGGGAAAACGATTTCCCTACGGGGGTCCTAATGTCATTTTTGAAATAATAATCTTAGACATGTGATTTCAAAAATGACGTTTGGGCCCCCTATAACTTATTAAGTGCCTGGTTGCCGTGTCTAAAAATAATCACTTTACCCCCGCTTTTTATGCCCAACAAAACCCGAATATCAATGCCTGCGTTACATAAAGCACTGTATG
>JAPYZA010005502.1:0-20767 GCA_030522685.1 Eupelmus azureus
AATCGATGAATAATCTTGGGTTCACTTGGGAGGAAGTAACGTAATGAAGGAAGCATACTAAATCGACGTAGGGGACAACAGAGATGCCTGCTGTGACTAAATCTAGTTTAGGCATAGGGTATATTAATAGATACACCTTTATAGCTGCCAGCACTAATGAACAAAAAATATACTCAAGTTTAATTAGAAAATTGATTTTAAGACAATTTTTCGAAATTGAATAAATATACAGGAAAATCGTACAAGCAGTTTAAACAATTTTCTTTCAAATTTAAAACTTTAATCAAATGTATAGGAACTATTCATTATTTTACAGCAACTCAATAGTAGAAAGTTCGTAGAAACCAATTTTTGATGTTCACATAACACGGAATTTTTTTCCTTGCGGAGAAGAGCCAATGTTTCTGCTTATCAAGATGAGCGCTCACAAAAATTACTGTTACCGTGAATCTACCGGCTAACGTCCTGCCGTTAGACGCGTGGAATTCAAGAATTCATTACCCTCTCTCACTATTATGAAACCATACACACGTGATACATAGTCCGATAATCCCCAAAGACAAACAGCCACAATAAAAAGCCAATCTCCTGAATCCTTAATTTTCCACATCAAGCACGACTCATTGCTATCTTTATTATAAGCATGACGTTGATTAAGCCCTCCTATAAAGCTCGCCGCACGTTTTAATCCAATACGCCAATTTATAATTATCCTTATATAAAACGCGGCGAAGATAATTTTAATGACCCCGCGAATGGATCGCAGGAGCCGAGTGCGCCAGAAATAACCGATTAGCGGCCTAACCTTTCGCCGCTCGCCCCCGCTTTTAATGAATCCTTAACAATTCCACTTTATAAACAAGCTAGCGCGCGAATTTCACGCCCCCGTGGCAATGTCGCTCGGCTCTCTCGCATATTGCCCGTCTAGACCGCCCTCTAAATCCCTATAAAAACGAATATACGAGCCTCGCATGCACCAGCGCGCCCGGCGTCTTTTATCTACCCTATATATGTATATGTACGAGGACGCGTCGTCGCGCCCGGGCAAATTCGAATGCAAATTTTTCGTTATCAACCGTATGCATTTCCCTCGGCGAGCGCAGACACGCACGCGCGCGCACAAAGACACACGCGCGAACGATGCAATATACGTTGGAGAAATTTTCCCGAGCAGCGAGGGGTATGCTATTAGCCGTAAGAAAATGGATGGAGGGACAGAGAGAGAGAGAGTTTTGCTCGATTAATTCCGCTGTTTCGAGTCTAATTGCCCGCGCGTTTAATTGTACCTTTTAAGTTTTAATCGCGAGCTACCTTGCTGCTTCGGCCGAGCGATGAAACAGCGAAGATAGTTTTAAGGCGATCGAGGACAGGAGTAATGTGCAGGTGAATGGTGTAATTGCGGGAATATTTTTGCGCTATTTTTTATGCCAATTTTTAATTTTGTTAATAAGTGGTATTTTATTTAAAAGTAGGTGTGAATTTGTTGGTTATTATAGAAAATGAATTTTTCGAACACTCGTAAGATATAATTCATATCTATTGATTATGTGAAATTTATATCTTGAGATAAGATAAACCAAATTCACTAATCTAAATATTAAATGTGTATAAAGATTTAATGAATGTAATTTTGAACACTCTACATACTTTGATTGATAAAATTTTCATGCAATTAATAATTATTCACTGATTGCGATGCGAAATTTCATCGTTTGGAATTATTATTAAACTTGTATAAAGATTTGATAAAAATATTTCTGAACAATATCCACAAAGTAAAAATTGGTTATATATACATTTTAAGTTCATTTATTGTTTATAGTAAAAATAAATAACGTATTGAGATCGTCTATAAAAATAAAAATGTTAACGTCGGTCACAAAAGTTCAGAAATTATTATTTATATAACTTTACTGAAATAAATGTTAGTTACATTGTATCAATAGAATACGAACAGCAAAGCAAATGAATTCACAGCTAAAAATGATCAAGGAAAACATCTTATCAAGTAAAAATAATTGATTTAGTCGTTAAATCTTCCTGCAAGCGCTACCAAGATGAAGGAAAACCAAAAAAATAAATTGCGCATCTCCCAGCGTCCCGCGAGGAAATTGCTATACTGTTGCGCTGTTCGCGATTCAGAAAACGCCTATAGAATGAGGAAACGGACAAAGGAAATGAGGCATTCCGAGTGAGCCGCCTTTAGTCTCTCTGTACGGTCCCTCTCCCAGTCCAAGAGGGAGAAAAGCCAGCAGTAGCAGAAAGAAAGAAGGAGAAGAGCAGTCCCTCGGGTGGATAATGGAATTCCTCCGGCTCTCTCCCGATGGCTATACATATATACAGGCGCCGGCATAGTTCTCGCTCTTTTTCCCGCGCTCACAAGCAAATAAAGATGAAAATCCCTCTTTCTCTATCTCCGACGCTCCTCAATTAGTCATCGAAATCGAAAAATCGATCGAGGATATAGTTTGCGCACACAAGTCTGTCCTACATCCACGTGTACACTTGTACACAGATGAAGTACGCAGACTCTCGAAAAATTGCTCATTAGCCGTGTAATTACCGAGTCCCCGGTGAATCCTCTTCTGCGGCTTACCTCGACATTTTTTTCTCCTGCGCGCTCTTTCATTCTTTTTTTTTTGTACTCGACTGCGCCTCTGTGTATAGCCAGGAAGAGTGCGCTTAGCGCATAATATTGATCATCCAGAGGAGAAAAGCAGAGGGCGGCTTGGAGATGGGCAGGGAGGGAAAGAACGAAAGATTGATGCGATTGATTAAAAATTTAATAACCCTCGGCGTGGTGCTGCTGCTGGTGGTTGTGCGGCGCGTCCCTCACTGCAGCGCAGGAAGCTTTCGGGCCTAAGAGGGTCGATGAAAAGGACTATGTTGTAGATCATGCTGAGTATATAGAGCACTCTGGAGGGATATATAGGCGAGCGATGAAATTACAGGGCGCAGGAGGATGGGAAAGGAGAGAGAAAAAGAGCGAGCTGCCCGCACGTAACTTTGTCAGCTGTGTGGGGGGCTTTCTCTGCCGACGAGCCCTAATTACCCAGACTCGCTTTGCTGCAGACAATCAGCCGAGTGAGCTCGGCGTGTCCTTCGGATGATCATTGTTTTGGCGCTTACCCTGAATTTTTTTTCGCGCGGTGCTGAGTGGTTATTGAACATTAAAGACTGGCTTCTTTGTGTGTGTATCTGCGAAATTTTATTTTAGTTTTTTTTGGAGGTTGCTTTTAGCGTAATCACTATAGTTTTCATATGTGAGAATAATTTTGTCTGTCTAATTTTGAAGAGATAAAATAAAATTTTTTATCGTTATGAACAATGAATACAATTCTGCTAAAAATTTGTACAAATCAAGCTTGAATGTTTTCTTCATTGATTATCAGTAATAAAATATGTATCAATACTAAATACATAAATATTATGAAAGTTACTTTAAACTAATATAAATCAAGTGGTGCTATTTACTCAAAATATATATGATTTCTACAACAAAACTAAACGGTGGTTGCTACGAAACTAACGGATACGTTATCTTCAATGAAATTTACGATTTTCGTTGAAGAGCATCATTTTCACTTTTGAAAAAAGAGAATATCATAAATCAAAATACCAGTTTCTTGAATAGAAAACAACAAATTTTGCTGTTATCTATTCACTACTATCCTACTTAAGCTTTTCCGGAACCAATAGAAATCATAACACTTTTTCATATGTCCTTTCCAAGTTCAATTATCTAGAATCTAATTAATGGTTCAAGCAGTGAGCAAGCATTAAATGACAAAGGCTGATGGAGAGTTCATTAATCATTGCGTATAAACAGTCTCAATTTCTGCACACTGCTTATACTCGTATATGGCTACTCAAAATATTCGCTGCATATTATCGAAGTAAATTGCATGCTATAGAAATATTTTCATTAAAGTTGGTGTGTTTAAAAATCTATAATACTTCTGCATTTTTTAGATTAATTATCTATTTTTTAAAAACTTACAGAAAATCGATAATACAAAAGATGAAGTAAATAACACTAGTTAATGTTAAGAACATATTAAGGATCAGGGTCACATAGTCTATACAATAGTATGAAAATAATTTTTTGAAGTATTCATTTATCAGATTTTATTAAAATTAAAATTTTAATATTTTTAAAAATCAATAAATGATTTACGAAGATAAAACTGTAGCAAACAATATTGACATTTTCCAGTTTAAACTGTTTAATTTCTATCGAGTCAATCAATATAAAAATTTATAATTCTTTTCGTCTAGTTAAGTCAATAATCAAAACTTACTTAAATTGTTTTTATAAACATCAATAAATTGCTATATCTTTATTTTACTATTTTTTACGCTGTGATATTTTTAAAAAATCATAATTTTAGCTAGTAAACGAAGTTATGTCTTGCGTTTCATAAATAATATCAGTTTAATAGCTTCAAACTGATGTGACACAATTTCAAGCAAAATTAACCCTGATAGTGAAATATTGATTCGTCGTTCAGGTTTCTATATAGTACCCATAAAATTAAAAAAAAATATTTTGCTTTTTAGAAACTGTTTTATAAGTTTTTTTACAAACAACTTTTATGAATTAAATATTAAGACCCTTGGGACAGATATTTACTAAAACTTTTCTTATAAGAATCATTTCATAATTTGTTTTTATAATTAAACAAAAAGAATCGTTTTGTTAAATAAGCTAAAAATTGTAAATCTACTAAAACTTTTCATGTTTACTTCCGTCTAATACAATTTATAAAAAAAAAACTTATTTATATATCACTCCAATTTAATCTCGTTGCATAAATTTTTATGACTGAACAGTTAACGCCTTGCTCGCTGTCGTCATCATTTACATAACAAAAACAAAGCAGTACCGCTTGACCTTACCACGTCCCTAATCCTAGTGGTCCAGTTTACCAACTTTTTATCAGCCGCAAAATCGGCTCACTTCTTTTCAACCATACCCAAGGCCTTTTTTTACCCACCCACCAATATCTCACATACCTGCCTCAGCAAAACGCACATACATATCGTCAACCATTGAAAAGAATGAAAAATCGTTCTCTCCAAACGCCACGGAGAATCAGATAGTGCATTGCGCAAGAGGCGCGCGTTGATGCAACGACTGCCGGCTCGTTACGTAACGCGCGCAGCGATTCAATGACAGTTAATTTAATGTCGAACGCTCTAATCTTCGAGCCGCACACGTGTCTGTCCTTCCTATAGTGTGCTTATACTCGTCGATAACTTGGACTCGTGCGAGGCACAAAAACGAAGAACCGCCTCGGCGCGCAGACACTAGCACATACAGCGAGAGTCATTCAACGATTTATCACGCGAGACTGGCTCCATTGTCGCCGGGTTCTCGGCAAAAACGGCCCAATTCACTGGCTGTAATAGGGAGGAAAAAAGAGATTAAACGAAATCTAGACGAGCCGAGCTTTTTCACCTTTTCTCACCCTTGCTCGTGGGGAGAAAAAGTGGCTTGTTTCATTGCTGGAAGAATAATGAGGATGTTATTGGCACGCGCGTTTGAGAATAGACTCGTTTGGCTTCTGCGGGTTCTTATAACGCGAAAAAAGATCACGCGCGGATAATCCGAATTAGTTTTACCTCGTTTTTATGTAAATGGCTTGCTTTTTGTTTTATTGAGATGCTCTGGAATAAATTGAAGGATAGAGAACAAGTGGTATTGTTTTTCTTTATTCTTACCGTTTTATTTTCTTTTTTGTCGAATCTAAATAATTAATTGTTTGCGAAACTAAGTTAATTTGTAAAGTAGAACGCTGAATACGAAAATGACAAAGTGCACTTTATCATACTGCACTGCAGCAGAATAAAAATTTTTTGATAAGAATCGATATTTTTCACATACATTTTCCCACTATAGAAATGTTGTAAAAATGTCCTCGAATGGGGCTCTTATATTCATTAACGTAGAGTGGAAAGAGCAGGTGACCGTGTAAGATTAAAGATTATATTTCATAATAAACTCATTTATATTACCTTTTTTTAGACTTTTTTTATCCAGAAATAAACAACGCCAAGTATTGTAACAATAAAGTCTCATGCTGTACAAGCATAAACATTTTTGTGACTAATTTATCATTTATTAGGGCATGTTGCTCGTGCCATGCAAGCTTAATTTACGATAGAATAACAGAGGAAAAAATACGACCGGAAAAACCAGGCTTCTTGACATTTGGAGTATGCATAAGTATATAAGAGCCTGGGTAAACCCAGAAACACTCACGATGTTTTCGGATACTTCAATCAAGCAAATTAAAAAGAACGTGACAGTTGCACAAAAATACACCGACATCCATTGCTCATCCTTTGATAACTAAAAGTACAAATAAACCTTCTAAATCCCCAATACCACCTACAAATTGTCAAAAGCCAAAGCAGCACAAAAAACCCGCTTTGCAAAACCCCAAAGCCCTCTTAAGAAACACACCGAACGCTTTTTTCCATTCCAGAACTAGAGCGAACATTCGCTTTTCACGCTGACTAAGCGCGATGCGCGCGAGCGCATAAAAAAAGGCTCGCGCAAGCGTGAGAGGCGAAAAGAGAAAAAAAGCGACACATTCGGCCGATATATAGAGACGCGGCTCGACGGCCGCGCGCTCGATAAAAATTGATTTCCACTTTCCGTCGGATATGTTTTTCACTCGCGGGTCATTAGCGTTACAGTTGTCGGGGGGCCGCCTCTGGCGCAGCCGTCGAGCTCGCGGGGGCCATTGTACCGAAATCGATTGCAGAGCGCGCCAAGCAGGTAGGCTATAGGGTAGACTGCTCGGCGGAGCAGCTCGGTGTTGTCATGTGAAACGGCGCGGGGCTGTGTTTCCGCGAGCGTAGCCCACCTGGCAACAACATGCAGAATGGACGGAAAGAGGATGCCTCATTATAAACCAGCTCAATGACAGTTCTCTCTCTCTTTCTCGTTTATCTCGCCTGTGCTTTCATTCGTAGACGTTTTTCTGAGGTGAGAGAGTAGCGACTTGGAGTCGATAAGAGAGTGGAAGGATATACGCGGAAAGCAAAGTCGCTTATTCAGAATAGTTTTTTGATGTTGAAGAATATGCGCGCCATCTGCAGCGCGGAATCTTGTTTCGTTAAAGCACAATGACGTTAGAGTTGAGTGGTGCGCTGCACGTGCGGGGCTTCGCCTTATGGGTGTACCTATACCGGGAACTGTTTAAGAGCTATTGGATTATTGGCCTTCTCGGCGGATCGTTCGGCTGCGATGTGGTTTTTTTTTATCGAAAACTTGTTAGATCGAGCGCGCTGTGCGCGCCCTATATGTGACCTAGCCTAAACTTGATTATTACGCTTATTATAGAACGGCCAATTAGAGTCGAGCCTATAGAGGTTGCTTTAACGTTATTTTATTTATGATATTTTGCGATATTTTTACTTAATTTATTGACAAGACCCTTTCCAAATGTAGCCTTTATTTTTTACGTCTAAGGAAGAAAGTTCCTAATAACACGAAATAAGAAAAATAACGTAATGTTTATAAAAAGTCGTCTATATTACTGAATTAATATATTCTACAACAGCAATGTTAAAAAGTAAAAAAAAAAAAGTAAAAAAATAATTTACAATTAACTTATATAATAAGAGAGGTAAAAGCTAGGGGTGTGGAAAAAATATATTGTAAACGGAATAAGCAAAAATAACCTAAAAATTTCAAAAATAAAGTTATCACGAAAATACTTATAAATACGTGACAGATGCCTTTTTTATCTGTGGCTGAAAATAAATTAGCGCAGAAAAATGTTAAAATTTATATTGATCGTAAAATTATTTGAACGAAATAAATTGCATACAAACTATTTTCTGAATTCTGATATAAGCAAAGGAAGATTATTCATTAGATTAAATTAAATAAGATTCAAAGATTTCATTTACATTTACATCTACAATTTAATTGTGCAAAAAGCTCATTTCACCCTTTCTTTTCGCCCTATATCTAACCTAACCTGAACTTGATTCTATCGCTTATTCTAAAACAACCAATCAGAACCTATAGAGGTTTCAACTTCCTCTGATGCTTTTTTTAAGAGAGGAGGATTATTGTTCGACGCTTGCAGTTTACGCTTTGTTATTCTAACGGAGAGGTGGCCTGGGTATTGGAATAGAGGCGGGTATGTAACGTTATTTTATAAATTAGAAGTGTTTTAATAAGGAGCATTCATAATATGTTGAATGAACAAATAATGCAGATCATGTATGTATTCGAGGTTCGATGAACTTCGAAGTGGCTTTCGGCAATTGTTATACAAAAATATGCACATGGCTTTTTTTTAACAATGAAGCATTTTACTGAGAAATCTTTGCCCGGAGTTTTCATTAATATTTATATATGTATAAGGATTTAAAAGACTGTTCAAAACTGGGAGGTGTTATCGACCTGGAACATGCAATCTTTCGTGTTTGCATATGTCTTGGGCGGCGGTGCTTGAGAGTTTAAGCCAACCTTCCGCTTTTAAAAACCAACATGCAGTGGTTTTAGCTAGAATTTTGATCATGCGATTCGTGTATTGATTTTCAAAAATAATGCAATGAAGTATAATATTTGGATTTGCAATCGGCTAAATCTAAAAGTATTATTAACACTGATTAATATTTAAGAATTAATGTATTTATCTTTGCTTATTTCGTTTAACAGCTTATACATCGTAATAATTTTTCAACTGTGAAAAAACAAAGATTAAAAGATATCACATTTTAATCTTCCACGAACTTCAGGGGTATTAGAAAAGTTTTGACATAATTTTAAAAGCTTACAACCTACTAATTCTAAAAGGTTAGCCCGCTATATCTACTTGTGTTTCATGTTTGTCTGACCCGAGCATGCCGCTATCTACTGCATCGCGTTAGCATACGTACACGTACGTTCCCACAGTACCAAGTTAAAATTAAAACAAAAACTCTTTTAACTTTTCTTTGAAATAATTAAAATTTTTCAACATATTCCTAATATTTAACGAGAATCGTTGCTTATAATAAACTAACTAACCACTGACATTAATTAATTACAGACACAAGCATCCATAAAAATGTTTCAAACTTACAAAAACCATTCCCAAACAGCGCTCCAATTCACGAAAACAATCCAAGTCGATCAAAGGGCACGCACAGCCGCGAAATCTCGCAAACCTCCCATTAAAATTTTACGACCGCGCAACAATCGCATTTCGATCTCCGCGCGAACACACCTATAACCCGCGCAAACTAGCGACCCGCGCTGCACGCGCTAGCCAAAGTTTCTCCGCGTGAGATTACAATTCGCGAGCGCGCTCAGCAAAGTCCCACAAAAAAAAACCAAAAACTCAGCCGGCACAAGAACCCAGAAAAAAAGCCAGATTTCCACAACCCGGAAAACCATGCCAGAATTCATATCGCGCAGGGCCATTTTCATTTCACCGAGCCCGCTGTTTAGCTCCAAGCGAGAGAGAGAGGGGCAGAAGGAGCGAACTCCAGGCGCGGCGAGTCGCGCTCTTCGCGTTCTACTTTCGCCGGGATTCCAGCGACGACGAATCGCGCCCGGTAGGTAGGTATGTACCGCAACTCGCTGATGTTTTCTGCGCGCCCGGCTTGCATACCAGAGGAGAAGCCGCCTGTGTCGTTCGCGATCGCGTTTATATATCCAGAGAATTTTCGGCTCACCGCGATTTCATGTGTGTATGTGTACGTACATATACGGCGAAGTGCAGCAGGCGTGGGTTTAGCTTTCGACGTTTGTCACACGGGCGAGTTTTGATTGCGCGGCTGCCGGCTTGTGCATCGCTTTCTAGCGTGCCACTTTTTTCCCCTAAATTCCACCGGAATCACGTTTTTCGAGATCCGTTAAACTAGATTGGTCACTCGGGTATACGAGCGCACGCACGCGCGCGCCCGATGTTTCGTTCCCCCTTCCTATGCTGGCTCTCTGCCGCTCACCTGGATTTACATTTCGGCTCTGCTATTTCTTTTCCGTATTGCCTGGGCGAGGTATGGTGGAGATATTTTAGGAATGTTGGGAAGCTCTTGGATCGGAGGAAGTTTTTTGTTTTAGTGTAGTTTTGGTATGGATGGTAAGAATGTACGCTTGGATTTTAGAATATTTTTTTTACTTGCTGAATGTTTGTGAATGTAATTGAATGTAGTCTAAATATAATGTTAAACCGAGATTTTTCTGATTACTAAAAGTACTACAATTGCGTTTTAACTTAGACAAACATAATATTCTGTTAAAGAAAAATAAAAATAAAAATACTATCAAGTGAATCCGCGTTTAAAAGATTGATGTTTTGTATCAACTCATAAAAATTGTTATTGATCCGATGAAACAACATTAAAAAAATATAACATGTCATGAAGATAAATGTTTTATTAACCTTTAAAAAGTATACTATGGTGACTCGACCCTTGATCAATACTTTACCTATGATCAGTTCAAATATAAGATACCTTATTTATATATTTTATGAGGGGATCGAATATCTCAAATTCCAGAACTCTAAACTATAATATTACTATAATATGAGGGAAAATACTCATAAAATATGAAAAATGACTATATTTTATTATAAATATTCGTGCTTTTATATAAAATATAGTCACTTTTTTATATTCTGCGAGTACATACTTTCCTATAGATTATGATAATAGTTGCTATAGTATTTTTTTCGTATAATTAAAATGAATTATTTACTACAGTCGAAATACCATTGATTATTAGCTTTGTGAACGATTATAATCTTTGATAAAAAATTAAAACAAATATTATATCAACTTTCTAATTCATAAATTAAACAACTTAAAGCGACGCTCTATTTAATTATTGATAAACATGTAATTCTTACGAGTTCATTACAAAAATGGGTATTAGCTTTAGAGCAAGTAGCTTCGCTCTTATGAAAATGAAAAGTGCTGAATTATCCTTATGTACACTAACATTGTTCTTAGCATAATAAAATTTAACAGCGAATTTTCCCTTCTAGTCTAATAAGAAAGGTAATCTCAAAGAAAGTCATGTTCATTAAGAGTTCGCTCTTTATAGAGCGCGAAAATTATACTCTCACAAATGTACCGTGTAAAACCATTATTTCGTCAATTAGAAATTTAAATTATGAGGTATAATTAACTGATAGACTGTATTAAACTTAAACTGCGTAATAAACGAAAAAGAAACTTTATCTCCACGTACGAAACTAAATTAAGATCTAGCGAAAAAATTCTTAAAAGTCAATTTCAATCCAGTTGTGAAAAATGATGGATGGAATTAATGGCATTCGATAATTTGAACTTGCTACTGCTTTTGCATAATAT
This sequence comes from Eupelmus azureus, assembly GCA_030522685.1. Lineage (NCBI taxonomy): Eukaryota > Metazoa > Arthropoda > Insecta > Hymenoptera > Eupelmidae > Eupelmus > Eupelmus azureus. Next base: position 11,332 of record JAPYZA010005502.1, read on the forward strand.
CTTTTCATTCTTATTTTTTACCGTCGCTATTAATCAAAGCCAAACATTCCACACGTATCCATTTTAATCATGATCATGACTCCACTTTAATCCAACGAACGATACTCCGAAATAAAACTATCCACCGAGTAATCTCGTTTGAACGAGCTGTAGGTCTTTCGATTAACTTTCTAAGTCCCCGATTAAAGCTGCAAATTGGAGAAAATTTCCACGACTTTAACCACATTACCCATCTTTTTATCCCTCCGCCCGTGGATCTGCCAATAATTAAATTTCGTCCAGTCGCCATGGTACCCCATTAATTAAATCGATCCGGCAATTTCCCTCCCGCCGGTTGTCCTCCTCGGCGACAAAATCCCGCGAAGTGTGTATCGCTCGCGCCTACTACCTACACGCCAAACCAAATTATCGACGCGCCGTAATTAGTTTTCGGATTAGCCTCGCAAAGGCTTCGCACTGGAATCCGAGGCGCGTGTACACGCAGACATACATATACATTTACTCTTCTCTTCCTCGTCCGCTTGAAATCCCGTTGCGTGCGCGAGTAAGAGAGAAGAAGGCGATATGTGTGTGTGTGTGTGTATGGAGAGAAGATGGTCGGCTCGTGCGACAAGGGGCCTCGCCTCGAAAAGAGAGTGAGCCGAGAGAAGAAAAAAAGGATGCACGCACGCGGGCTCGATCGATTTCTGCGACCGCCAGCACGCGATTCGTAACGATGCGTGTATGTATATATGTGATCGAGTTGAGGGAATATCGTTCCGTGTAGTGGCGCGTTTTTTTATTTGGATTGTTGTGTAACGCCGCGGCGGTGGTGAGGTTTTTAATGAGGCGAGTGTGGGTTTATGTAGGGTAGCAGTGAGCGCGGCCGTGAAAAATGTAACGCGGGTGTTTTGATATGGAGGTGCTTTAGGAGGCGGTTTGTGGTTCTTTGGCTTTGATGCGAATTTGATGGTTTGTTTGGATGAGAGAGCATTAAAGCAACGTTTTTTTTAAACGACGTCTTTTTTTTTGTACGTTGATTAGATTCTGTGAATAAGTTTTAGATTTTTCATTGGTACAGATTATTTAATTATCTTTGTTCGATCAGTATCGGATATCCGATATTGCTTTTATTCTAATAGGTAATTGTTTGTTGAAAAAAAGTAAAAATATTCCAACTTATTTGAAAAATTTTCATTTGAATTTTAGACATATTTCAATCACAATCTAAAATAGAATGATTGACGTCATCATCCGTAACATTTCCATGCATTGCAAATGTTTTTCTGAAATGGAAAAAATCAACGATAGTAAATTAAATACTGAACAAAGTAAAGTTATTGCTACTTTTATTTACATATTTTTACCGTGCGATATATTTTAGATTAACTTAAAATACACCACCAAGGTTCCTTGACCAGAAGCTCAATAATATGAGGCCGTAGTAATTTTGCTTATGGATTGTTAACGTACCAACTGCCATTACCCTATATTTATTCATGATTTTCAGAAGATAGAAATCAAAAATACAACATTCTAGTTATAAACTTTTATTTTCTCCTGTATGTTTTATTGCCTATTAACAACTAAGTAACGTGAACATAAATAGAAACATAATTTTGCCTTAATAAATAAGTAGTTTCGCATGCGTTTTACATAAGCTCTGCGCGAAAAACCTCAAGTCACCAATGACTAATTCACTCAAAATAATACTTATTTCCCAACGATATCCGCATCTTTTCTACGTCAATTTCATCTTCTTCCTTTCAATAAGCTAATACCACCAACATTTACTTGATCGAAGGTATTATTCCATATCGAGTGCCTCTCAAGTTCCCAGCGAGTGGGCAAACACGTGAGTTACTGTACAACGAAAACGTGTATTTATCGGTCTGTGCTCACGTGCCCGCACTCGTAGGGTGTAGCACGTGTTGTAGGACTGATTATGTCTTAGGAGAGTGCTTTATTGTTTCATTATAAATGCGGAGTGGTATATATTTTGCCACGTATTTTTCAACTTAACAACGAACAAGGAGACTTGAAAATGTTTCCTAGTAGAGAATGAAAATGCGCTATAAATAATGCAATTTTTCTAAAATTAAAATGAGATTCAGACGTTGTTGATGCTTAGAGATAGGCTCTAGTGTAATATTTTTCATACAACATTAATTTCAAGAAAAATATGTTATGAGATGGTTTGCCTTGCGTAATATCAATGCACTAAATATAGTAACTAAGTAATTGAATAAATATGAAGAATAAACACTGTATAATGAAAATCTTTTTCTTAAGCTTTCTTGACTGACGTTTTAAATTTTCTGCGCAAACTTTAAATTTATATTTATTCACATAATTTTATTAAATATTTCTGAAACATTTCAAGTTAAACATATACACGTACTACGTTAATTTGCATCAAATTGTAGACTTATAATGTCGACTTTGATCATCAGACTAGCTATTTATCTTCATTAAAACATTTAGGCACTACAATACAGATCCTTTGTGAAGTTTCGACAGTTTTTAATAGCAACTTGATTGCATATCTCGTTACTTCTGGTACACTCCCCCGCGTCTCTCACAAAGCGGCGCAAAAAAAAAGCAGAAAGCGATTGGAACGAAACTGTATATCGGATTTTCTTGGAGAATCTTTTTTAGCGATCCAGCAGCTGGCCTGCCCCTCCGCTTCGAAACTTTTCCGCGTCAAAAGCCGCGGCGATGGCTTTGAAAAATTTAATATCAAGTCCGAAAAAAAAAATTGTTTGCATATACAGGAAGGAGAGAGCGAACGGGAAAAACGTTACGCGTGAAACAAAACTCGCGCATAAATATAACGGGAAAAGGAAAACGAGAGCGAGCGCGCGGGATCAAAGCTTGGAGAGTAGGAGAACGATGCGATAAAGCCAACGGCTTTTCGGGCTGCGCTTGCGTACGTGTATATGAGTGCGCATATTTCCGGGTGGAGAAAAAAAAAATATTGAAACGGAGCGCGCAGCTTGTTTGTTGCTCGGCTGATTTGTTCGAATTTACAAGCGGGGGATAGGTGGTCCAGGAAAAAGCGGGCATGCCGAGCAAATCGTTACCCGGAATGCTTAAATTGAGTAAAAAAGCAGGAGGTTTCGGCCGTAATTATATGTGGAATTTTTCGTGGAACGTGTATACGTGCCGTTTCTTTTCAAAGTAGTACTAGAGTGGAGTGAAAGATACTAATAGACTGTCTGATAGGTCGTTTTGTGAAAATGTAAAAGCGAAGGAACGGTTGTTTTATGGTGTAGAGTGGCATTTTGACAAAAAATTATATAATTGTTAAAAATTGAAATAATTTATGCTATGTGATAATTTTTAGCATCCTAAATCATTGTGCTTTCACTTAATTATATTAGCTTTGTTTGTTTCATTATTTTCTTCATCTGTTTTTCGAGAATATCCATTTTGTTTAAAAATATTCATTTGATTATTTTCAGTTAAATTTAATAATAAGGGAGATAAAGTAAAATTTTAAATTGTTAAAAATTGAAATAATTTTTGCTATGTAATAATTTATAACATCCTAAATTATTGTGCTTTCACTAATTATATTAGCTTTGTTTGTTTCATTATTTTCTTCATCTATTTATTTTGTTTAAAAATATTGATTTGATTATTTTCAGTTAAATTTAATAATAAGGAAGATAAAACAGATTTTCATGGAGAATTTAATACTAATTGAAAATATTACGTCGAAACAATATATTTAATTAATTCATTACTAAAAAGAGCAACAAATATGAATTTTATTAACAACATGCCATTTTTTGTTACAGGTAAGCAAGTTCTTAAAATACAGTTATGCTCTTCGTTCTTGTGTAAGTAAAAATGAAAAAAAATATTAGTCATTACCATATAATATAATTTTTATACCAAAATTTTTAAGGTTACTATTAGAAATTGGTTCGAAAATTGGATAGAAAAAATACCAGGCCTTGTGTCTTATTAAGTTTATGCTACAAAATGCTTTAAATAAAATAAAAGGCATCTTCCTATTTCTATCTAATTCTTTAAATTAACACGTCAAGCGTTGACAATATTGGATAAAATAGATAAGATTGTAAAAGTTTATACTTTGAAATGGAGGAACAGAAAACAAGAGCAGTCCTTGTGATTTAATTGAGGATTGAAATAGCTGCTTTAATTGCATTAAAACATATTGGAAAGCGAATTAACCGTTATAATGAAGCTCCGAGTCAGAGGGCTTAATAAAGACAGAAATATAATTTGATTTCCAATATTTTTGTTACTTTTAGAACTAACCAAGTATAGAAAGTACCCAAAAGTTAAAGAAAATCACTCTAATCAATAATACTTATTATATTTTAATACACAATCCTATTAGTTTTTATGTATTTGAAAAAATAAAAAATTTATACAAGTATTTTATTTTATTGTAAATTATGTTGTACAAATATGCAATATTAAATTTATTTAATTTTACTGTAAAAGTAAATTTAAAAATTAAAAATTGCGATAATTACAGAACACTTGCGCTTCGAAAATATGAATATTCATGAAAGTGTACAAACTTTTCAAAAGGGTAAATTTTTTTTACTTCTTTGTGTACTTTTTAATAGTATGCAAATAAGAGAGTTTACATGTTGGAAGTCCATCTTCATTATAGCCAGGAGCAGCTTCTTATTCTTCAAATAAGTCTGGAAAATTGTATTTGCAATTTAAATTTATCTAGAATCTTGTTAATGGAAAAAATACATCTGTAAGTCATAGACAAAAATATCAGTTGCAGCGTATAATAACGTTTTTTTACAAGAGTATTTTTTGAAACTTTAAGTAAATTACATTCACTTGAACATGGATTATAAGTCAATACCATAAATCCTAAATTATAATATTAAATTTTTAGAATTTTATTATCAATAAATTAAAAAAATAATTACATTACATCACCTTTTCACTAAAAAATGTATAAACACAAAAAAGACTATTATTCCATAAAACTTCGTATAAAATAAAAATAACTTTTCTCCTCCCTTCACCCAAGCCCTCATTTCTCTCAAAGAACGCAATCCATGAGTCAGTGATTCCTCAGCGCTAAAAAAAATCAGCACCCCGGCGGGCTCAACCTCAATTACCTCAATCAAGCGTCAAAAAACCCACCTCCGCCCAACCGAAATCCATTAAAATCAAAAAGCAGACCTCCGCCCCTCAACGCCCAAAAAAACCCCGAAAAAAACTGCCCGAGAAAGCAGAAACGCTTTCCACGCCGGCTGTACAGCATCCATCCAAGGACGAATCCTCCTCTTCCTCTCCGGTCGTATCGATTGCTGTGTGAATTTTCGCGCGCGCAGCGCCGCTGTACCCTTGTTGATCTAACGAATGGTGCGCGCCGAGCGAGCTTGCGCGCTCTACCGTACACACAGCGAGCGCAGGGAGAGAAGGAGAGGGAAGAAGAAGCCATAAGCTGTCTCTCTCGGCCGTCGCTCAGGATATTTCAGAGATAGGAGAGAGGTCCTTGGCCCCAGGACACGAGTCTGCCAGACGGTCGATGCCCAGGGTAACAACCGAAAGATATATACGGACTCTCGCGCTGCTCTCCCTCTCTCTGGCCTTCTCCTCTCTCTTTCTCCCCCATTGAAGGGTAACGTTCCCTCGTCCCTTAAGCCCCTTTCCTCTCTTCCTTTTTTACCCTCCCTCTAGCGCGGGGGGTTAGTTTCGACTTTTCCTTTGCGTAACTGGCCGACTGCTCAGGAGAAAGAGAGAGCCTTGTAATCAAAGCGGCCGCCGTCGTCGTGTTGTCGTCGTAGCTGCGCGAACGTACGGCGAATCTCTTTTCACCGCCGAAACGGAAAAAGTCCAATCTCGAATTTTCTTCGTCGCTGCGAGTCTATATATAGGGGGTAGAGTACCGGGAGGCATGCGGATTTTCCTTTACGGTTATCGTGGCTGCGCAGCGCTGAGCGCTGGCTTTCGTGTGTGTAGGGGAGTTTCATTGAGAGAATCGGAATGTCGGGATTTGTAGCGTGTTTCGCGTAGCGAGGATAATATAGAGGAGCTCGCGTCTCTTGTGGAGCCTTGATTTAGGTTCAGGGGCTTGTCGTTATTTGCATAAGTCTTTGCAAGGTCGTTTTCCGCGGAGTTACTTAGGGGTTGGAAAACAGTGTTTCGGAAAGGGTTTTAAAAGACTTATGTACTTCGTGCGAAAGTTTCTTGATAAATTTGGCTGTAAAGTTCGCGACTACTTACAATAATGTTGCTGTAAATTTTAATTTGCGAGCGCAGTTAGGTGGAGGCGGGAAAATAAATTTTAATAACGGGTCTGTGAAATGTTTTTTATGAAAACGCAAATTTTTCGCTCTATTGAAGCAGTCGCTTGTTTTGTTAACTTTAACTTTTACAATTTTTCACATTTTTTACTCTGCAGTTTTTAAAATTATTAAAATTTAATCTTGAACCTCCCTTCATCGTTTACAGATTTAATTCTTACAAAATATAAAGTAAATGTCTTAACTTATAAAGCTAGACCCGAAAACAAAACCCACTGTTCACTCCAACCGACAAACCGTAATCCAAAAATAGCCCTTTGTCCAAAGAAAATCCAGTAAACTGTTAGAAAAGCTCAATCCCGTCAAACCACGTGAAAAGTTTGACGTCCAGACAGCATAATGCACTGAGGGGATAGAGCATCAAACTTTCGTCGCGGAACAAAACGTCCCTGAGCTGAAAGCATTTCGAAAAGTCCGAATCCTACCGGATCCAGCCAAAGCAAACTCATCCCCCCATCCAACTCTCCCACTCTCTCTCTCCACCATCCGAACTTCGCCCATCAGATCTACGCGCATCCGAGGAAAAAAAACCCAAAACTAGAAAATTCATCCTCCGCGAGCTTACGAAATTCCGCGGTCGAGTGCACGTCAAATTGAATTTCGCGCGATTTCTTGAGTGCGCTTGCACCGCCGGTGCTTCAAAGACAAGAAAATATTGTCGGGGTGCCGCGCGGCAGGGGGAGGTGGGAGCAACTCTCGAGGAGCACTCGGGCGAGAGGAAAAAAGGGGAGAGGCAGAGGCAGCCAGCCGAGGCAAGCAAATACTGCCTTGCGCTCACGAGAGGCGGCGGAGGCAATTAAAAAATCCGTTTTGACCTCGTTGCCCACTGTCGCAGTAAAACTACCCTCGCGCGCGCTGGCTAATACGCTGGAACTGGCTTGCGCCGTAAATTATTTTGCCGTCGAACTCTGCGAGCAGCCGCTTTTGAAGACTCGATGAATGGGACTTTTATTTCAGAGGCTTAATCTGTGCTTGCGGCTTGATGCAGAATCAGAGAGCTTTTGGGATTATTTTCACGCTCGATTCGGGGAGGGTAGGGGGGATGTAGGGAAACGTGTGCTACTTGTTTGAGGTAGAAATTTATGTGCATTTCATGTTTTTAAAGGAGTGCGCGGGAGCAATATTTCAAAAAGGAATCACGTGTTACGTATCTGGAACGAGAGTTGTAAGTAGATGTGACAAAGAATTTTAGGATAGCACTTAGGTTACTTGTCGTCTTTTTTTTCTGATTTAAAAATTTGAAGCCGAGGACCGAGATGGGATTCGAATAAAGTGCGAGAGAAAATGTAGGTCGGTTAAAAAGTATTAGGTTTACGCAACTTCGAAAATGCAATTTTTCAAAACTTTTTCCCTGAGTCAGCCTTCCGTTTGTAAAATATATGTAAAAGTAAATATTATTAAAGATTGATATATTTCATCTTGAATCTTACATACTATTTTTCTAATGCAAATAATCTACTCGCAAATACTGACTTGTAAAAAATTTTTTCACAATTTTCAAAAAATCTTTCAATTTTCAAAACAAAATATCGTCAAAAATATCAAAAATACTTAAAAACCCCAAACAAAAAAAATTCTCCTACACCTCATAAACAATCCCAAACCACAAATCAAAAAAGTCCACCAACCCATCAACCCCATAACCCCGTCCCCCAACCCCCCCATAAAACCCCCCAGCCCCATCATCCCACCAGCCGCACGAAAAGCCGAGCTCAGCTTGCCGCGCCATATAATCGAACTTTGATCAGCGCGAATAGCCGCGCACGCAGCTCGCGGTTGTAAAAGCGCAGAAAGAAAAAGAGCGAGCGTCTAGCCTTGCCGGCGACTCGTTAGACGCCGTAAGGGCGCTGGATATATACTCGCCCGAAGATCTTGGCACTCGGTCTATACCAGAGAGAGCAGCTCGCTGAATCCATCCCCGGCGTGTGTGCGTCATTGCGCGAGCGGGGGGGAAGCCCGACGATTTAAAGGCTTTACTGGCGCTCCGGCACTTCTGACAAAAGCGGTTATATTGCGCGTGTATGGACGTATCGGTGCCTTTTCGCCGCTATGTACGTATAGCACGTGCCTGCGGCATTTCGCAGCTGCATTATGCATCTCGTTCTTTCTTTTACGCTGCGGCTCTCTCTTTTCGAGTATTGGCACTTGAAATGCATCTTGCCGGCGCGCGCGAGCGGGCAAACAAGTTGCGCCTGCGAGGCTGTGTGCGCGGCGTTGAGAGAGCGATTTTTGTGTGTCTCGAAATGTAAGCGAGACGCGCGGTGTGTGTATAAAAGGGATACGCTGGGTTTATGTGCTGGGATAAAGTGATGGAGAATGTTTGCTCGGAACGTGATTTTGTTTGGGAATTTTTGCGGAGCTTGGGGAGGTTTTTTTATTTTTTAATATAGTGTATGGCAGTATGTTTTTATATTCTTCGTAAGAGCGGTGATGGAAAGGTTTTTATTAAAAAAATTCACACCAATTCGTTTGACAATAATTTTTAAAAATTAATCCACCTAAAAGTACTCTATTTGCAGTTTATCAAACAAAGAAACATTTCCCGATCTCAATAATCCACGTACCATTGGGAAAATTTGTATACCCAGCATAACAACTAATAATATCACAAACGCCGAGTGTAAATAACCCCAAAGTACGTACTACCCCCCCCCCCCAACAATAGTCCAACCTCACCACCCACACCGCAAAACTCTTGAGCCACTTTTCCCAATACAGCCACACATATACCCACCTCGTAATCACCCTAATTAACGTTAACAAGCCTAATCAGGCCTGCAGCTCGTGCTAAACTTTTCGCCAGCTATTGCCAGCCGCCTCCCGCAAGTGCAAGCCCCAAAAAGAGCCGCTTCGGCGAAGTGCCATTTTCGGAAATCTGTATTATCGGTCATTTGCTTCGTCGCGCACGAATTTTCGCAGTCGCCGCCGCTGCCAGGTCAGCGGGATCGTTCGGCGGCGGGCGTCTGGCTCTTGAGAGAGAAAACCGGTTCTCCGTTCGAGAGGAGCCGGCTCTCCTCTCTTATTGCGAAGGGAGTCTTAAAGCCGGCTAAGTCCTCACTTCCCTTAAAAACAAGTGCCGAAAAAAGAAGCAGTCGCCGACGGGGCCGGCTTCGCGAGACGAAAGCTGAATTTACCGTCGGGCC
>JAPYZA010005503.1:9230-21334 GCA_030522685.1 Eupelmus azureus
ATCGGCGCTCATAATATTTACACTGATAATCATTACAAACATTGTCAAAAACATAATTAAATTACCGAAAAAATACAATCAAGGACATTATTTTTAAATACTTAGTCGGGGAATGAAAAAAAAGATCAATTTTGGAAATTTAGAGATAATTTGTTTTTTTTTCTGCGAAAATTCAAAACAGAATGAAAAAAGCAAGGACATTGTATTCTCTCTGATCTTGTCTAATTTTAGTTTTTCCAACTTTACTCTTAAACAAATTGATTCATTTATTCCAAATTTTGGGAGATATAACTTTAGTGTAGAATGTATAAGCTAAAGTCATTTTATTAGTTTTTCAAATTTTCTCTTGAACAAATCAATCAGTTCAGTTATATACTTTTTCTTTTATTTGTTTATTTCCAGGATAAATCCAATTACGCTTAAATATATATAATAAAGATGAAAAAAATGGATGGATGTATCATATAATATTATATAAAGATAGGAGTTAGTGATGACTAAATAAATTGCGTCTGGCAATCACTATAAAGGGCGATGTAGGAATTGCAAATAAAATCTAATCCAGTCCCGATACAAATTTGCGAGTATTGAAAGACGAAAAGATACAGAAGATATCATTTAGCTTTAATGATAGTGTCATTTAAATCTGATTTTAGTAATGGCATAGCAAAGTACTCATTGTTCCTTAAGCTATCTACTAGAAACATTAAAGGGAAATCTTTCGAGTAGACGGGAAGAGGCCCGCATAGCTTATTACAATTTTAAACAAAAGCAGAGTATTTTGATACTTACGAAATTTTTCGAGAAAATATATATTGTATTTTGAAATATATTTCAACTTTTATACTGAAAGATCGACATTAACAATTTTAAAATTTTTATTTTTAATAATTTAAATATTTTTATGGCATCGTAGTCCATTTAAGGTAAAAATATTCTATCTACAATGGTAAGCATTACAAAGTTACAAAAAATAAATTACAGAATAATATTTTTTTTAAATGCTTTTTACAATACAAAAAAAAAGAATACGTCATGTAAATCTTTCGCCTTTTAAATAAAACAAAACTAACGAACTAAATTAAATCTCTATTCCATCAGTTCTCGCAGGGAACGAGCCTAAGTTCGTCGTCGTCGTCATGTTCGCTGAGCAAGCACCAGCGTACCAAGTCTAGCCCCGAGCAGCTCGGTGCCGTCTCACCGGCCGAGGCAAGTCGCAGGCTCATTGCTTCAGAGTCGATGAGTGAGCTGACGCCTGGAGGAGGTCATCATGTACTGCCTCGACCTGGGCGACACAGCGGGATTGATCTTGATGATCCGCCGGGGCACAGAACGCCACCAGGTACGCCGCCGCCGCCTTACCCAGCGCCCATCCTCGGCGACGGTTCTTGCTCGACCCTTAATGAGGTAACTTTACAAACAACATGTTCTATTTAGATCTAATAATTTCTTATTAAAGATTAACTTCTCATTAATTTATTTTGTTTTTCGCTGCAGAGTGTTCTTTCTGATAGCTTCAGTATAATATCCTCGCCAAGATCGCAAAGCGCTTTAGACGGAAGTAATCCTGGTATGCCAATGATTCAGCAACCAATTATGTCAATGGAAGACGATGATATGAGTGATCAAGAAGTTGTAAGCATCCATAGAGAGATTGAATTTTTCAATCTTGTATTGTGAAAATATAAAATGTTTTATATTTTATAGGGACAACTGGAAGATCATGGGCCGTTTAAATTATTATCCAGGTTATGGCAACATCACGCTCACCTAGCTGTATTTATTAATTACGTTCTTTCCAACAGCGACCCCTCCAGTCTGGTAAACTATAATTTATTCTAAAGAATATATTGTGTTTTTTTATCAATCAAAATATTTGAATTTTAAAATGTAATTTCAGTTATTCTATCTTATAACCGATCTTTATAAGGAGGGTAATGCTAAAGAAATGCGGAAGTGGGCTTATGAGATTCATTCGAGTTTTCTTGTGCCTGGAGCGGTAAGAATAATCGCTTTTAATATATTTCTATTTACAGAATATAAACTTTAATGGTTTCCTACTAATTTTAGCCTCTACGTTTAAATAACGTTGATGAAAATGTTGCTCGAGAAATCGACGATGTCTTGCACAAAGAATCTGACAAAGAAGAAATTCTACGAAAAGTAAATTTATTAGATATAGTTAATAAACTGATTTAATCTAAATTAATTATTTTTATTTCATATTTTTTCTATTTTTAGATATTCTGGAAAGCAAGAAATCGAGCAAAAGAGGAACTCAATGAACAATTAGCCGATTTTCAACAGAAAAGAATTGCTGGATTGGGAACGTTATTCGGACCGAGTGATGCCCAACTCGATGAAAGCTCTAGTGATAAAAGTAGAGAAACTAAAATTATTGAAACATACCTTTTACCAAAAATGGAAACATATTTGTAAGTTTTGTTTTACATTTGTGATTATCTTTCCACAAAATTTGAGTTTAATCATTTATTTTATAGAGAGGATATTGAAAAAGAAAATGTTGATCAAAGAAAGTTTGCAACAGCAGCTAGTCTTGCTACAGTGTTAACAAAAGTATTTCAAGTGCGGCCGATATCCTTAGATCGTGTTCCAACATTTGTCGCAAAAGATAAATCTCATATAAAAGCTAGATTAAGTGCGGCAAAAGCAAGGAAAATGGCAGTAAGAGGCCATCATTTTGTAGCCCATTTGTATTTCACAGTCACATATTGTAATCACTGCCAATTTATTATCGGTGGACTTGGCCCTCAAGGTTATCAGTGCGGTAGTAAGTACCAAATTTATATTTTTACAAATTATGGAAAATAAATAATGTTTAAGACTAATAAACATGCATTTTTTAAATTTTAGATTGTAATTTAAATGTTCATCGTCAATGCGTTCGAGTTGTCGAAGAAAGCTGCCCTGGTCCTATAGTTAGAAAAGAAAAAGGCAATGATCGCATTAGTAAGCTAATGGAACGAATACGACCTGAGAAGAAGCCACCATCTCATCACCATAGTCAAAACCAAATGCATCACAGTGAGTAGACTTGAAATCTACGAACTAAAGGCAATTTAAACAAAGTATACATATGTTTTTTAATACTTTTTCTCAGTTGAGCGTATAAAAAGGGGCGAAGAGGAAAGTAGTCCACTCGCAGATGGGGAAAATGGTAAGTGTTTTAATATTATTTTCTTTCAATTTATAAACTATTTTCAATATTTACAATGGTTCCAAATATAATTTTAATTATTTGGCAAGTGTTAAAGATCGAAATGAAAATATTTTTCCTTAAAATTTTTTTTACTTGTTAAAAAAATTTTTTTTTAAATATAATTTTTAATTCTGTGTTGCATAAATAAAATTGCAAAAATAAATAATTTTATTAAGTTGGATATCGAATAACAATAAATCTTAAAAAATATGTATTCATTTAAATATATTATAGCACTCTATAAAAAAATTCATTGAAATTTAAAGTTAATTTCATGGACTGTGCAAATTTTATTCTGAATTTTTAAGGATTGTTTTTACGATTGTTTAATGTATAAAATTAATTAATACGTTAAATCTTTAACAAGAATGTTTTCCTACATTGTTTGAGATACATTTTTAATCCTTTTAAATCTAGTATTTTAGTAAATAAAAAAATTATATCGTTTGTAAGATAACTAGATTTTAGAAACTAGCAATTTACGTATCTGCTTATTATAGTTTCTTATTGCTGTAAAGTTGTATCGCGAGCAGTAGGTAAAAAAATCTGTCGAAGTCATATGGACCCGTTAATTACGGAAGCCCGCAAATTCTTAGAAGTGTATACACTATTACTTAGCGCACCGAGGCGTCCAGGGCCACGAAATGCGAGCACATGGCCGGAGTAGTATAGTAGTACGCCCATCAATGTTGCGCGCTCTTGATAAACCGGCGCACGAAGTCGTCAAGGCTAGCTTCGGTAAAGAATAACGATTGCGAGTTTCTCTCGCAGCATGTACAAGAGGCGAGAGCTCGTGTGCCGAACTAACTACGCGACAGCAGGCAATACGGTCACGTTCGCGCGCTAGAGCGCATGTTATTACTGTGAACTCATTTGACCCCGAATATCCGCGCGCTCGAGCCAGCTAGCTTCAGCTACAGGGTGAGAGTGAGAGAGAGAGAGAGAGAGAGAGAGAGAGAGAGAGCTTATCTTTCGCAAAGACAACGGCTACAATGAAAGTAAGTGTAAGAAAGGATGAAAATTGCTCGATTGGCGGCTCTTTTGCTCAAGACATTCAACAAGTCGATCATGATTCTTGCTCTCTGTTTAAAATTTAGAGTTGTGAATACTAGGTTTATGAGGAGTTGTGTCAATCATTGACGTATGCGTTCCGAGAGTCGATTTTAGAATTTTCACAGCTTGCTTAAGGTGTACGATATGCGTAATCGTTAATTTATTATTTACGAGAATGATACTATAATAGAAAGTGAAAATGTCCTTTTTTCACAGTTTTAACAATCTTTTCCACGTGGATGATTAATAATCTGAAAATAGATTTGTTAAAAAGACTGTTTAGGTCTTTGTAGACGGTCTGTCCCGATAATGTCAAAGTTCACTTACAAGTCTCAATAACGCAAATATATAAGTGCATACGATTATATTTTAAGTGCTGACGTTTTGATATGGCGACACTTAACGAGTACACTTATCTGCGAATATTAGCTCTCATCAGTTTTGTTAGTTTCTCTTTTTATTGAACAAATGGTAAAAAATATAATCATTTTCTGATAATTGAAATTATTATAAAAAAACATTTTCTTACTTACACCATTTACTATTAAAAATAATTCAATTAAATTTCATTAATTTATACCTTTCTTTGAAAATCTGATAAAATCTAAATCACAAATTTGTCTTTAATTTTTATCAGACTATAATAAAATAAAAAGTCAGTATTGATTCTTTATTCTATTAATTTTATAGATATTGGAATCAAATTTGTAATAAGACAAAAAATGTTTTAGCTTTAAAGTTGAAATAAGAAAAGTGGCTAGATACTAGATTTTTAAATACCAAAACAAAAACAGTTGAGAAGTGGTCGATGGCCAGCTTCATCGTTCAAAAGAAGAAAGGTTAACTGTTGTGCATTTCAATAGCAATTATTGATGTCCCAACAAAACCATCGGTCAGACGAAGCTTAAACTAAGTAAAGCGAGGAGAAATAAAAATAATCCACCCGTAATTCGGCATAATTGATAATCGCGGAAATCCGCTTATTAGCTGCGATTCATACATACATGTACAGGCCGTTCGCCCCGCTGATTCTACATGCACAATCGCGCATTTGCTTGGTCGAAACTGTGTCTCCACTCTGCGTACTCACCGCGAGTGCATTAAGCTTTCGGCAATGGTTAAAGGTGAAGTAGATTAATGATAAACGAAACTTTTAGCGAATAAAGATTCTTTTAACTTAAACATACCGTTTAATTTAATGATCAATTAAAATTAAGATAATAATTATAAAATAAATCTAAAAACATTTCAAAATATAATAGTTTTTCGAAAGCTCAAAAGATTTTTAATTGAACCATATTGTGAAAGTGTAAATAAAATACGCAAAAATGATATTAATATAATAATTATTAAAATTTAATAGTAAGAAGTAAGTTTTGATCAGTGAAGTATTTTTATAATGTAAATAATTATTGCAGTGCCTGTGTGTTTAAATTGTAAATATTCCAAGTAAAGTGCGAAAGTGCAATTAAAATAGATATTATGGACATCAAGATTAAATATGAAGTCAAATAAACTTTTTCAATGCTCGTTTTGAATAAAATATAAAAACATGTATTAAGAAGATAATTGTCATTATTATATTTGAATATTTAAAGTTGTCAAGTGAAAAGCAATATCTGACTTTGAAAAATACGAATGAAAAGGGAATTCAGCCTACTAACCGAAAATCGCCGAGGACAAACAAAAAATGGATTAAGAATTCTGCATACAACTGAGGAACTAACGCAGTCATTTTTGTAATGTCTTCTGTATTACATAACAAAGACCAGATTATTGAATTTGAAGAATATTCAAAGAATAATATTTAATATTTTAGTTTAAAGTTTATAATTAACGTTCTATTTATTTAAATAATCTACTGTATTTCGTGAGGAAATTTAATTAACGTGATTTTTTTTTAATTTTAAAAACAATCAGAGAAACCGCAAAGAACGTATTTGACAAAAAAAGCGATTACTCATTTAAATTTCCTCAGCGTGCCGTACCGCACCCATCGGGCAGCAGATGCGTAATAAATTTTCAAGCCAAAAACCACACAAGTTCCCCCGCGTCCAGCTGTGACTTATCAGCGCGAGCCTGTCGCTATCAGGGCGAGAGTGCGGGAGGAAGCTCAGATTAGCAAAAAATAAATAAAAAGGGAAGAGAGGAAGAAAGAAGAAGAAGAGAAGTGTTACCGACGGGCTTGATCAGTATAGCAGAAGCAGTAGCAGTATATAGAAGAAGAAGGAAAGCGACAGAAAAGGGCGCTCGCAGGCGGCCGGAAGCGAGTGCGTCTGTGTGTATAGTGAATATAGAAAAGAGAGGGGAGGGGAGGGGGCATCTGTTACACGCGGGCCTCTTGAAATTGTACGATTCTTCGCGCTGGTTGTCTGTGTGAATGTGAGTGTGCGGCGTGTGCCACCTCTGTGTTTTTCACTGGCAGTCGTAGTGGCGGCAGCTGCTGTTCTCTCGCCTCTCGGCCGGCTCTCCTCAGTGAGTAGCGGACGGCTCCGCTCGACGCACGCAGCCGGCCCCTCGCGTACTTATATACTAGTGTGCCGCCTTCTACACAGATCAACTGGTGCGAGCGAATTTTCCTGCTCCTTTCTTTCTCTTATTTTTCCTTATACTACGTCTGGTCTTCCCACTTTTTCATTTACTTCTGATTAAATATTCTCCACAATTCTAATGCTGCCTCTATACTATTTGCTCAAATTTATTCATAATTTTTCAATGCTTTTAACATTTGCTCCAAAACTGTTTTGGGCAGCTAATTGCTAGTACAGTGAATTAATTATGCATCGAGTGATAATTATGGTAGGCTGTTTTTCCATGTGCAATGTGTATAGTGTAAAACGAGAGTTTTAAGTGAATGTGGCCTAATCAGTGAAGTTAAAAGGTGATACAATTGTGAATACAGTGCAATCGTACGAATATAGTCTTATCAAAATGCATTTATAATTGGAAAAGAAATATATGGACAGCTTTGGCTTTGTTTCGCAGTTCTCTGTGATAAAAGCAATATGTTTTGATATATTTTGCAACCACTTAGTTATCAATGATTAACGCTTAAAATACTTGGGCTTATACAAGTTACTTTGACGCGAATAAATATCTACTTATTATTTTTCGCATTTATTAGTTTAGAGCATTCGAAACTCTCTTTTTCTTACCACACACATTTTTCAGAAAATTTTATTCCTGTATTTTTTCTTCGTTGAGGCTAATTTATTTATTTATCGAACGTTAAAGTTTGGTTAATCCGCCTGGCTATGACGATTATATAAGATAAAAGTTGAATCGGTACGTAATTACCATACGACGTTGAAAGGAACGTCGATTAATCTTAACGAAATTAACAAATCGAATACTCAATATTATCAAAACTTGTAAAAAAATCTATTAGCATAAGTAGCAACAAATAAAATTTTAATTTATTCAATTTCATATCTAGTTTTTTATCTATCCATTTATTTAAAAAGAACGAAAATTATAAGTAGTATTTTGTTCACTTCAAAGTACTTAGCTTCAACGAAGATAAAAATAAGTGTGAATGAATTTCGAAAAATCAACTCTTGATTGTCTCTCTAAAGAACCTGTGGCTGAGCGTCGAATAAGGATATAAGCCGAGTTGCTCGCAGAGAACGCGGCGCCCACGTGTCTCCGTCCGAAAAAGAGCAAAGCTGCGACACCTTCGAAAATAATTCCCGCGTTATCGGCTTTCGTCATCTCCGCAAATCTTGACGGCAAAAGAAGAAGAAGAAGGAGGAGGAGGGGGAGGAGGAAGAGAAGAGAAAGATGTTGGAACTACAGTCGCCGTTGATCGAAGGCCTGAGGAACGGCCGACACGCGGAGCAGCTTGTCTCCAGCAACAACGCCGAGGACGATGACGACGACGAGGACTCGCCAGAGTCATCGCCAGTCCCGGTGACGCTGACGCCGCGCACGCACCAGTTGCGCCTCCGCAGCCGGCTTCTGCTGCAGCGAAAGTTCAAGGCCAAGGCTGCTGCCGCGGGCAAGCATCAGCGCGTCGTTAAAGACGCCACGGGCCATCAGAGGCAGCGAGCCAGTTCGGCAATAGCCAGAGTCTGGGATACCCTCGCCACGGTCAGGTGGTCCAACACTAAGATCGCCGCGGGACCCGTTAGCGAAGACGTCATTATAGCGAGGCTTGAGCAGCTCAAGACTGCCGCCGAGGCTGGCCTTAGGACTGATGGAGGTTCGCGCGATTCTTTCATATTTTATTTCACTCTTAAAGCCCGGCCGAACGTCATTTTCAACATTAATCTTCTTTCAATTTATCAATGGATTATTCTTTAGCGTTCAGTGCATTTTTTTTTTACTTTTATCTTATGCAGTTTCGATTTTATGTACAAATTTTACTTTCGGCTTAATTTATAATTACCTATTATCAAAATAGATAACACGCTCTCGCGGGATTGAGTAAAGTATATTTACTTGATTGAAAGTTCTTTTATACAAACTATCTATTTTCTAGTGGAAACTCTAATTAGGAAATTATACCCAGTAATTAACATCTAGCTAGAGAGCTGACCGAAAACAAGCCAGTTCAATTGACCATTTTTTATCTAAATAAATAAAAATGATGGCAACGTTCACACTGGCATATGATTAGCCGTTTCCTTAAATTTTCTAATTAATTCAACTTGTAGCCATTTCTTATCTAATACGTAAGTGGTAAAATGGCCAGACGATACAAAATTTTGCTCAAAAACGTAAAATAGATCTCTGTTAATATTTAATAGTGGTGGTTCAGAAACAATCAATGTATCATAATCTTTAATTTTTCAACTTTACAAACCTTTGTAATAGAAAAGTTTCTGATATTAATCACGAAACGAATAAAAGTTCGTTTAGGATTTTGAAGTTAGGTCAACTTAGGCCAAGAAATATAAAAGATCCGTTAAAAAAAGTGTTTCAAACAAGATAAGAGATGGTTAGTTTAGCTCGCTATGTAGTAGTTTCCTGGTTATTTTGACTATTCGAATTTCCACCAGGGTTTTAATTAAGCCTTCGAATTTGCTTGACCGTTTTATCTACGGATACAAGGTCACGAATAAAAGAGAATTTAGTTCTGTTTAAGATATATAGGTCTTTTCGAATTGTTTTTTTTTTAACTTTTTTAATAGTGTTTAAAACATATTGAGAAAACATTGTTGAATACTAATTAAAGCTGTATCAATAGTGCAGTGTATAAAGTTAATGACTACGAGATAAATCTTATTTTAAGTGTTCAGAAGCTCTTTAGTTTATTTCAATGAAGTAAGGTCTGGTTTATCGTTAGATTCAAGACAAAAGCATCTGTTTTTGAAAATTCACAAGGCTAATTATGTTTGTTATTCTTTTCACGATGAACTGCCGGTTAAAGATAATATTTAATCTGCATGAATTAACCCTCAGATGCGCTCCACTTTAAATATACCTACATACTTTAACATTGACATGAAAACATCAATCTTTAGATTTTTATTGTTCACGTATTCAGCACAATTAGTTTTCAAAATTCATTTTTTGGTACATTATATTCAGCTTGCAAATTATTGTACTAAAATTTTTATTTGTAAACGATTAGTTTAGTCATCTTTTAATAAATGACTTACATCGCTACAAAACTACTTTAACAATTTAACGGGAAAAAATAAGAAAATAATATAAAAATAGTTTTGATGAATAATATTTGCCTTAACAGTCTTATCATTTATACTGAAATATAATTTCAGGATGTGGGATGTGACGTTATATATGTGATGTTATATATGTGATGTTATATACATATATATATATATATATATATATATATCGATCGATAAGGCCGAATTACATCCGCATGAATTCTATAGGATTTAAACAAATAAAAAAATTAATTATTAAAATAATATAGTTAGTAATTTTTTAAATTTATTATACATATAGATCACTCGGTGCGACAATCCGAACCGTGTTTTTTAATAAAGAAAAATATACATGTTTCTGAAAAACATTGCAGACTTAGTTTTCCTTTTACTGTTTAAACAGTATTTATCTAAACCTATATTAGTCTTTAGAATTATTAAATGTTATAAATATAGCCCATGTTAGAAGTTGGTCGATCGATCTGAACAAGTTGGCAAATCAGCAATACAGTAATTTCAAAAATAATATTGTTTGTAACCATTTTAATAAGTATAGCTATAAGATCTTAAAATTCTTAAAGTAACGCTACAAGTTTAGAAAATAAAATACACCAATATTCGAAACATTATCGAAATTTTTAAGTATTTAATTTATAGAAAACATGAAAAGTAATTTTTAAATAATAAGTCATTAAGTTATTAAAACTATTTCAATCGTAAAATATGTTTACGGATAATCTTAAAGCAAACCTATTAAAACTATTACATAGATCTATGTACTCTCAAACTACAATTGATGCTATACACGTACATAGTGATACGTAATAAATTAAAATTAATTTAAAAATATATTTTAAATTTTCGTTCGTTACGTTAAAAAATTAAAATTCTGTTTACGAATTTGTATGATTTGCCCACTAGATCATACTGACAACCAACACCAGTCTATACTCTATTATTGTTTTAAAAGATCTTACGAATTGAAATTTTTTTTTATTTTTCCATCATTATCTCTGAAGCCGATAAAAAGAAAATCAGAATTACTCTGTGTGAACAGTCTCTTAGCGAAAACAATGTGCCCCCTTTATCAAACCGCACGTGTAAAACTTGAAACAAGCAGGTAAATTCTTAACTCCTGACGAATTACTAAACACGCGCCGTTCCAATAGTTCATTAAGACTCTTATCGGGACTAAGTATAACGAGCGATGCTGTGCTTACGCATATTCGCGACCATTCACGTATATCACGAACGATTTTTGAGGCGATCTAGAAAGAGGGTACAGGATTAAACATTGCCGCACATGTGCGTGAGAATAGCAGCGTCATCACCGAGTTTAATGGGCCCTCGTTTCTTTTTTGTTGATACGACTGCCTTCGCACGAGCGTTGCCGTAGCAGCGTCATCTGTACGCCTGCACTCTATACAGTACTGGCATGAATTCAATTACGGCAATTAAAACAGCCGCTCTACCTAATGCTCTATTATAATTTGAGGAAAAATATTTTTTTTTTCTTGTATTTATCAAGGCTGTAGTTTAAGCTGGTTTGAGATGAATGATAAATTGAGAAAGTTGCCCTTTTTTTGTTAGATTAATGCAATGAATCTATTTTGATGATTCAAAGAATATATAAACGCTCATTCAGCAGTTAAATACGCGATAACGGCTTTTACTAACTTCTGTTTATTTCAGTAAAGAAGAAACAGTTAAAAATAAAAATAAAAATAAAGTCACACAAAAAATGATGATGCTCATTCGTTGAAACCGACAATTTTGTAAAAATACTCCTACACCCTTATTTATTTAGTATTCTGCTAAAGAAGTCGAATAAGCCGTGCAATCGTGGTTTAGCCAAGAATTTATCCTCATTTTTATCACTATATAAATTGATAAGTGCGATATTTCGAAACTGTACAAATACAAGTCGCGCTTATACCTACCATATATATGTTTGTCTCTGATATTTGCTCTTTTCTCACGTTTATTTTGCCATTTTTCATTTTTTTTAACTGAATCTGTATAATTGTCAGCTTTACTCTTTTTTTTTCAAAATAATAAGTAATCATAGATTTTTTTATTCCGAACTAGCCAAGTAATTTCCATCATACAAAGATATAATTTAACAGTTTTATTACTTTCATATTTCGGCGTTTATTTTCAACCGAAACTCAACAAAAGATAAAATTTAAGTATATCGACGTGTATATGAATTACTC
>JAPYZA010005504.1:0-12104 GCA_030522685.1 Eupelmus azureus
TGCTAATTGATACTTTAAAATGATGGATAAGTGTTGGGTTTTTCTGGGGAAGGTTTAGGCGATGGATTGGTAAGGGGAATTACAAGATTGGTGATTGATTCTTTTTTCCTCGTAAATGGGACTTTTGTTCGCCTGGCGTTATATACTTTTTACCGCGAAAGGGTAAAATGATAGCCGAGCTACTTGTAAAGCTCGAGGCGTAATTTTATTTGACCGCTCGTAGAGAGCTCGGTTAGACAGAAGAATTGGTTTTTAATAAAAAAAATTATGTCTGCCGAGTGTTACATGCCTCAAAGAAGTCATCTGCTTTATTTAACCGAGTAGCTGCCGGCCGTAATGTAACACTCGTACAAAGAAACTATTTCTCTGAGCAAACACGAGGAATCCCATCATAAATCGCGGCTGCGAGATTTTTTCCCGGCTATACGCTCTATTAATGCAAATCAAAAATACACAACTCGCAGCGAAGTTAATAAAAAGCGCGAGCTCTTCAAGCGCATTTGTTTAGCGTATACACACAGGCGCAAAGTTTCCGCGATAATTTAAGTTTCATACGCGTATACAGAGCGAGAAGTACGCGAGTAAATGTCATTTTTGTCGTTCGTACGTATTTCGCAGCGCGGCGGCCCTCCTGGGGATTTCTTCTAGGCGAGGGTAATTTGCAAAAGTTTCTGTATTCGCGCGCTTTCAGCGGCGCTGGGGAACTATATCGCCGGCGTATATAGAGCGCGAATGAAGCGTGACTTATTTGTGTAATGGCTCATTTCGTTATTTAAAACTTTATTTTCTTCGCGAGCGCGAGCTTCCTCTTAAACTATTCGACTTTAGATCCGGGGGGCCGGAAGTGAATATTTAAGAAATAACTCGAGAGCGCGGGGCTCGTTGCATTTTTAGATAAGCCCGAGAGCGCGTGTGCATTGTTAAGTCTGATATTTTTCATTAGCCAAAGAATTTCGCCAGTTTTTCACTTTTAGAACGCATTTTTTCTGATTTAAAAGTATTTCAGGCATTCGCCAGCCCCACCTAGCCCTGCCGTACCTGGGGGAAAAACTTTTAAAAACTGCTTTACCTTTTTTTTACTCTCTCTCTCTCACTCTCTTCTAAGAAAAAATTATCAGCGTAAGCAGCGTTAGGGCCGAGCATTTTTATTATTAGAGAAAGAAAATTGCGTTGGCAAAAAAAGGGTATTACATTTTCAAGTCCCATTTAACATTCATGACGGATTTTTTAATTACTCATTACACGCAGTGCATTGCGCAAGCGAAGATTAATATTAAAGTTAAATTAAATTTTTACACTCCTTTATATAAAATATGCACACTATGCCCTGCTGTAAAATTTATTCCCGCTCCGTCAAAAATTTTATTTCATTGTTAAGAAGGAAAAATTAATTAAATCATTGTCCAAGAAACGCCGACTCGACTCGGCAAATCTCACAAGTCCATCCCGAATTATTAAAAAATCAAGTCAGCCGTATAAATCCTCTAAAAAAAATACACTCGCTCTCAAACAAATAAATCACGCTATCGGCGCTCAAATCCTCCCCGCCAACCAGCCAAAATTAAAGCCAGCAACAGCAGCAGCAGCATCGTAACCATGTACATACACACGCATCCTCTAAATCCTTACCCAGCCAGCAGGCAAATCTCCGGCTCACTCCCCACATATGTCGGCGCATCATTATCCTAATAGATATAGCAGGCGTCCTAATCCGGGCCAATAAAAATGTTGAAACTCAATCATCGGAGAAGCTCGGCGGTGCGAGCGCGCGGGGCGAGGCCGCTTGCAAACAAAGGCACCCCTAACAAGCGCGCGCGCGCATCCCCAATATAGTAGTAGCATCAGCGCCGAGCGGCTGTGTAGCGGAATAGGCCCCGGAAGCTCTCGTCGGCGACGACTACGACGACGTCGTCGTATCGATCCTCGTTCGTTTAAACGAGCTGGCGCGAGCCCGCGAGCATAATAATAAATTCTAATCTTTATAAGGATCTTGTACGGATTCGCCTCCTTTGTTCCGTCGGTAGCCCCACAGGTATGAGAGAGAGAGAGAGAGAGAGAGAGAGCTTTAAGACGGCAATGTATCGGGTTTCCCCAGTGGTAGCAGCGCCTAAGTAAGTATATACAAGGGAAAATCGAGGTGGGAGTGACGCGGGCCGCGCCCGCCGCTCGCGATTGTACCGGTGCACATGATTACTTCTGGGTATTTCGGGAAACTCCAAAAGTGCCCGGCGCTAGCTCGGCCTCCCAGCCCCCCTCCAAGTTTTCACTTATATTACCTCTCGCTTCTGCGCGCTCGCCCGCGATCTCGCTTTTTGCCTCCAAGTTTGCCGACTTTATCTATATCTCCCGGCTCCCCTGGGCTTTAACGCAGAGAGCCAGAGAGCGACGACTGCGCCGGGGAGGAGGAAAAAATTCAGCGGAGCAGCCTGTCTATATGTACGTATATACGTACGCGCTACGCTTGTATATGTGCACGCGCGGAGGGCTGCCGCAGAGGCCGGTGCGGTGGCGCGAACTTTGACTGCATCATCGGGGAACGTCCTCTTGTGTAGACGCGCGAGAGCAGGCGATTTTAGCAGACGAGAGACTCTCTCTCTCTCTCTCTCGAACCGCGATGCTAATCACCCCGCCCGTGTAGCTGATAACTTTAGTTTCGCAAAGCTAGTTAACGAGAGCTGAATAAACTTTGCCAGCCCGATGCGCTCCTCTGATTAGGATACGCGGAGAGGGGGGGGGGGATTTTTTTTTTCACCCCGACACTATACGCCGGCCGCTCGGTTATGGAGTTAGCGTCTTATGGGATTTTTGGGAACACACGCCGGAGAGGAAATCCGTTTACGTGATTTTCGGCGCCACGTGCGTGAGTGGTTTTAGCTGTTCGGGAGGACAAGTCGGCATGTGGAGGATGTGCGGATGAAAAAAATAGATGCTCCGAGAGTGCTGGATATGTAGAGTTGAAAGGCCCGGCCGTGTAATATTGATGGGGCATCGGCTTGATTAAAAATAGATTTTTGCCGATAAATTAGTTTTTGAGATTGAAATATGTATTAAATTTGCCCGCTTCATCGATCAAGCCTCGGGAGGTTTCGTGGCGAGTGAATTTTTAAGCACTCGCAGAAGTGTAGTCGCTGCCACATGATTTTCAACTTATTTTCGTTATCGCTGGATTGCTATAAATATTAAACTGTAATAAAATACTATCTAACTGCTTGGTTCGTTGAAGACCGTTATTTATTCAATTTAGAATTGAAATATTTCTACTGAATAAATAATGGGTTTATTTCAGTTGTGTAGATAAAGCGCTAGTTCATTATAAATAGCAGTATTTCCTGAGATTTTATTAAAAATTATCCTTTTACATTGAGCTTTGACGGGTAAACGTTTTAATGTGGATTTTTCTTTTAACTAAATGAAATGCAAACCTGTAAGAGTTTCGTTACAGCGAGTTCTTACAAAATAAATTATTAAGCCATGTATACGATTATTAAAATTTTATTCCGAATATGTCGTTCAAAGTTGAGCTGACTTTTGTAAATGTTAATTAGTCGAGTTAAAAGTTGAACACTCCAAAAATTAAGCAAGTGAAGCTAGAAGTTAATAGCTTTTTAATTATTAACTTAACTTTCTAATTTTCATCTAGTCACCAACTAATCCCCAACAAAAAATAATTAATTTTTCATGTAATTAGCCGGCGCCTGTAAAGTAGTGCTTTCGGATCCCCGTGTAAGCGTTATTACAAGTGTAACCGTGATTTTTAATGCAGACGTAATTGCGAGAGCAACTCGTAATTTTTAATGTTGATTTTTCAAGATAATTTTATATTTTCACGAGAAGTTGGCAGAAAGAGACTGAAGAAAATGACTATTAAAATCCCAACGCTTTGCTCGGAAAGTTTGACGTTAAATGTGAGAAAAACTAAAAGAGAGCTGTAAAAATGTAGAGATTTCAAAGTCCAACAAGTAACCAGATTTTCCCTAACTTAAAAACTTTCTTTTAAGTTTCGAAAAAACTTCCATTTTCGTTAGCTTTCTCGGAGAGAAAAAAATCCTCCCAAGTTTCTAATAATTTATTTAAAACTCTGTTTCGTTTCATTCTCATGTCTAACGAAAAACAATATTAGGCCAAAATATATTACACATTTTAATTCCGCTCTCCTATCCCTTCTCAAAATATATCAGTAAGGCATTTTTCAAATTTATAAAAGTCAAGTAAATCATCAAATTTATGAAACTTTTGAATAATTTAAATTTGAATGACATACGCAGTATTATCCTATAAAATAGAATAATGATTAGAATAGAAAGAGCCGATATTCTAGTAGCTATACATATATCGGATTGAAACTATCAGCACTGTCCAATATCTTGAAAAGCGTTATATAATTAAAATAATCTTTATCCGGGTGTTCTATCTTGGGCATGATCGATATAAAATGAATGGCTTGGTGCTGTACCAAATGCATTATTTTCGACTATGTTTTATTCGTATTTATTCGTCGACTGTAGATTCAATAAATTGTAATAAAAGTATTGTTGTATTACATCAAATTATTCCGAAAGTGATCTGCCTCGAAATTTTTACCTTTTCATGCGTCAGTAAGGCGTTCTTTTACGCTTTTATTTTGAAGCTTAAATAGGTGTTAGAAGTCCATCATGACGTTTGATTTCCTGGGGAGTACGATCGTCTCTAAATTTATTTTCTTAAATAAATTATCTGTTCTTTCTTTATTTTTTCCAATTCAGACGCGATATTGGCATTTTAACGTTTATAACTAGCATAAAAAGTCAGGCAATACGAACGTGGTTGGATAATGCAAAGAGGATTTTGATATCCTTCTCCTCCTCAAAAATAACAATACAATATTTTTAAATCCTTTTCACATTAAAAAAAAAAGAAAAATTCTTCTGACATGAGTCGGAGATGAGGGCGCTGCAGGTTTAAAATAACTTATTTTAACTTATTCAATGCTAAATACAATAACAATAAAATATTAAATGTAATAATCGTTACTAAAACAGTCCTCCATCCCCAGCTATCCTTTCGTAACATTATTTTTGCATTTTAAAATTCATTAACTTCGATTCTGCTTCATTAATTTTTGGCGACCGCCAGACACAATCCTATATACGGGTTTCGATTTTCGAAGCTGAAATAGCGAGCGCGCCGCAAATATTGCGATTTTCCCTGCGGTCGCGCGCACGCGATATTAGCCCGAGGCGCGAAGTTAAAGCTGTATTTGCTTATTAATTTTTTCATCTTTGAAATGCTGCCCCCGCCGGGGGCCGCAGATTAAAAGATCAAAGAGCGCCGCTACTCCCGTTCTGTCCACGGTGTATGAAAAAAAAAAAAAAATTTAATCATAAGTTAAGTGCACTCTTGTCTGCTTATTGGAGCTGCACATGCACGAAACACCGGCGGCACATGCGGGCGGCATTGATTATTGATTGAGGCGAAACGCGGCTTTTTTTCGGCGCCGTTGTCGCGTGGGTGGCGGTCACTTAAAAAGAGGATTTTAATTGAAAATATAACATTGTTATCAAATAAAACGTCAGCCGAGTGAATGACGGCGCGGGCACTAAAAACTGCCGCGTTATTATTATTTTTTTTATTTTTTATAATGATGCGAGCCGCAATGCCGGACGTTGTACAAGTAAATTTAACGATAAAACCCATCGGTCGCGCTCCTCGGGGCTCATGTACATTTTTGGAAATTAAAATACAGATTCCGATCGATAGTTCGGGGTAATTGACCTTTCGCTTGCTATAAACAGGAATTTTCGGTGATATGGGCCGAGATAGCGAGTAGGCGAGCTGAGTAGAGGCGAGAGGGAGAGTAGCACACGTTGGAAACTTTGCTGTGAGAGACGTGTCTGCAAACTCGCTGAAAGTCTGGGAGGGGGCCGGGACGCGACGTTAAGATGCTTCGAGTGCAGTGAAGGGTTTTTAAACGCGTGATTTAATAAAAATTCAATAATGCCGCCGCTCGAACTTAAGAATTTAATGAAATTTTTCCAGCTGCTCGGACCTCCCGCCGCGCGGCAATCAATTTTTTTCCAAATATAAATACATTAATGTCAGATCTTAATTTATATGCCGACTATAAAAGAGAATTAATAAAACTGCTGACAAAACCGCGCGAAAAAATCAATATAGCGCATCATTATTGCGTCATACCTTAAAAATAATAAAATAGCATAAAAATGAATTTCGCTGCGAACTCGTGCGATTGACGAGCTATGCCAGAATTTCCAATGAAAGCCTGGAGAGTGTCAGCACTCGGGACAAATCCCAGCCAGGATCGGATGATCTTGCAGAGCATCTTGAAATAGCTGCAGCAGCGGCGGTGGCGGCTCTGCAATTATACACCGCGCGCGCAATGTAATATGGATTAGGGTTTCTAGCCGCAGCAAGTATGCGATTGACGCTCGGCTGATTAGCGTAGGTATACTGCTGCAGAGAGGAGAGAGCGGCGAGCTGCAGCTAATTGTTGGCATTCGATAATTGAGGAACGCGCGCGGACCGAGCGGTCATAACAATGGTCGAAATAATTCAAAGGCGCGCATTGTTGCCGATATATTTCTTGTATATATATGTATATACAGATACACACGTTGCCGAGCACGCGAGGGCAAATAAGGCGGGGGCGGGGCGCCCTGGAACTAGCGCCGGCAGAATGCGAGCAACACGTTGGGACGCGCGTGCTGTTTGCAAAGTTAATACTGTCCCGAGTGCGACGCCGCCGTCGCCGCCGCCGCCACCGCCGACGCCGGTAGCTAGCTACTTACGGAATTAGAGTTACGCAAGAATTCAAATAACCTCTCTGGGTGTGGGTGTGTGTGTGTGTGTATACGCTCTGTCATTAATTTAGAATGCAAACGCGACTCGAGTCTAGTGCGCTGTATTTATTCAATTCGGGGCTGGGGCTAGCCTCTGGGTTATATTGCTTTTTCGGCGCGCGCGCGCGGGGTATTGGATTGTGGCTGCGACTCCTTGTTATGCTCGCTGATTAAAGGATCCCTAATTGATTGCATTAATGGTGGAAATGTAAGGAGTATGATTGAAAGTACAAATTGATTTTGCGCCCCGCCGACGCCTGTAATATTATATATGCGCGCTTGTGTGTTGCTGATCGAGACTTGTTGAAAATGATGGTATAATGTCACTGTAATGATAAAATCCATTTCTTGGAACAATGCACGGCGTACTTTTATCGTTAAAAATTGCTCGTTTCGAGTGTTCCGGTCTCAGTTTAATTGGCTGTAATTTATGTTACGCGGAAAGTATGATTAGTCCAATTTTCGCTCTCGACTTTTGATTTTAAAAAGTTTGAAAATTTGAGGTTTAACTTTGTCAAAATTTTATACGGGTTCCTGCTTACTATCAGCGCCATAAGCTACTTCTAATCTGATGGATTTCAGCACTTTATTACCAACAGAAATATTTATACGCGCATGACTGACGTGCGCTTACGAAAATTTTGATACAAAATGTGATTAATTCGTTTGCGAAGTTTTCACTTTGAATAATAATTAACTAATATTTTACTTCACGAGATTGTTATAATTAGAATTGGTAATTAGATGCTTCGCTCCAATAAAAGTGGGGCACGCATTTTTAAAATATGCAAGAAGAAAAAAACCGATAGCCCATAAATGTTAATTATTATTTTTAAAACATTAAACGCTGATTAAACTACGTCGCATCATCCATTTAGCGATTATTGACAGGTGATTTTTTCGAGCCTGACAGTCGTGAAATGCGCTGACTTTAAAATTCCTGCTCCAGTTTTCGAAAAAAAAACGTCGATTCGAAAATAAACCGGAAAAAGTGTATCCGGCCAAAAATATATAGGATCTCCGTAGAGCCAGTTTTTATTTTTCCAATTACTTAGCAGCTCGCTAAGCGAACTCCATATGCAAATAATTTAATATAAGCGTCGCTTAATGCACAGAGTGTTACTCGAGAGTGTGTGTAGAGCCGAGTGTGAGGGAGGCGGGGACGGCGGGGGAGGCGAAGGGCCCCTTGCGTCTTGTCGTTAATTGAAATACTATGCACATCACGTACATAAACTCCCGTTGCGCGTCGCGGTTCTCTAGTATCATACACGTATGCTTCAAAGTGAAATTCCCTAAAAGTCGGCTCATTCGATTTCCATTGTTCCAATAGGGGCGCTTTGCCCCCGTCGCTTGCTGGCTTACTTTAAGTTTTCAAAGTTATTGATACGATTCTGATGATGTAATGTACCTGCGCAGTGTTTCTGGTGTCATCAATATTGTATTTATAACGATTAAAGCACCGGGTTGAAGATAAAGTGCACGTCAAAGTGTTGAGCGAAATGATTGAAGCTTATAAATAATTTAACGTTAAATCTTTAATAGAGAAAGTGTCAATGCGATCGACAGCGTGCGTCAAGCTGCCCAAGAAAAACACGGTAAACCAAAAAAATATGGCGGCACTCGCAATTTATGCGTATTTTCAATAAACAACTTATCGTATCAATCCGCAGCCATCCAGGCGAAATCCCAGCAAAATCGATAGGTCAATAAATCTAAAAAAAAACTGCATTATCAAACTATAACAAGATAAATTTCACTGTAACTCAGCAGCCGGGAAAAAAATTCCCCTCCTCCCACTCACGCAGAAAATGCGATAGCATCTCTCTCTCATGCCCTGGAAAAATCGCGCGCTTTTTTTTCATTAAGAAATTCTTAGCGGGAGAATCAACCCCGCACCCACACACGTACACGCATACACACCCACATATAAGCGCGCATCGAGAGCGAGAGAGGCGGCATCAAAGCTAATTACTCGTTGATCGATAAACTCCGGCTTGCGAGCCCTTACACACAGGGAGGAATTCAGGCTTGCGCTCGGCGCATGAGCTCGATTAAAACATGCGTCGCGCATAAATTAAATCCAGCACGTACTGCACTACATTAGGCGCGAATTCACACTCCCGGCGAAATAGCGCGAGCCCGCGCATATTAAACATCGCCCGCATGCTCTCGCTTTCTCTCTCGGGCGCTGCGCAGCGATCGACCGACCGCGCGATCAGCGCGCGGATGAGAGCGGAAAAATAAAAAAAAAGAAAAAAAGGAGCGCACGCACACAGCTGGAATCTCGTTAATTTGCTTGGAAAGAGCCGGCTGGAGAGGAGAGAGAAAAAACGGGAGCTCGGACAAATTCGAGCGCGGTCATTTTGTACGCTCGGATTCCTCCGGCGCGTATTTCGCACTCTATCAGCTTACGAGTGCCATTATATCCACCCCCGCGCGCCGTCGCCGCTGCTGCTGCTGCTTCGGGAAAAAAGGGAGAGTTTCTCAAATCTTTTATCTCGCTCGCTCGACTTTGATAAATCATCGGGCGAGCGAGCGAACGGAGGGACACGGGGGGGGGGGAGTAGCTCGCTTTTTTTCTGTATTTTGATTTTTAGAGCGGTGTATATATATGGAAGGGCGCTTGGCGCCCGCCAAAATTGACCTACATTTGCGCGTGTTCGCGGTTTCGCTGAGTAAGCCTTTTATTTTTTTCTCCTCTCTTGGAGTGCGCGTTAGCCGGGAGGGGGCAGGGAGTAACAAAAGATTATTATGGGGCTTCGAGAGGAGTTAATTTAGCGTAGGTAATTGGCAATTTAATTTAATGTCCCCTTTTCCGGGAATTAGTGTACGCGGCCGCGCGCGTTTTGGACAATGCGGTAGGAATTTTATGTGCCCGTAAAAAAGGAGGGGGGGGGTGAAATTGTTGTACATACAACAGCTCGATTGTTTTTACAAGGCGAAGAATAATCGAAGTTTACTCTGTGAACGAGATATAATTTTGTCGGCGGAATAGAGTTTCTCCGCTGAAAAGGGAGTAAATAAAGTTTGTTGATTTGACGTGTATGGAAGGCGCGCCAGCAACAATCAATCATTGTTAAACGAGATTGAAATTCTATTACGCCACTTAAAATTTTATCGGTTTCCAATTGCTTGACAGCGCGCGCGCGCGCGCGAGCGGCCACGCAAAAATCCATTCATTACTCGTGCGCTCTCCTCTCTCTCTTGCTCGCTCTTGGAAAGCTGAATAAAGACTCCTGCCATTAGCTCTTTTGACTGCAGCAGCGACAAACAACCGGAGAACAAAGAGCCCCAGCCCCGTGACAATCCGAAATCCTCCTCAAAGAAGTCAAAAGCATCCTACAATGGCCGGAACAGCGCCAGCAACAACAACAACAACGGCAACTTGGAAAAAGGAAGGCGAGCGCGCAAAAAAAGCAGCAGCCAGCCCCCATGCGCCAGCAGAGAGTATAGAGCCCGATGGAAAACTATCCTAGATAAACTCGGGGCGCGCGCTTCCGAGAGTCTATCCTCTCTACACCCCCGCAAACATAGAGCCACACTCTCTGCTTGCCATTTAACAGAGTCGCGCGTTTCGTGAATCATCATGCACACAGCTATATATACAGAGAGCCCTCCGCTCTGTCCAGCGCGCAGGCGCGCAAAGAGAGGAGAGCGCTAGGTACGCGCGCGTGTATATACGTACAGCTAGCTCTACACATACACGGAGAGCGTTGACGACGACAATTTCCAAGGGTCGATCGATGCTCGGCAGGAGCGTCTCCGAGTGCCGCGGAGCCCCTGCTTCTCTCTCGAACGAGCTTACAATATGCAGGAGAGAAGCCGGGCACAAAGAGGGCCTAATGAAGCCGGCGTGGCCGATGGCTGTGTATATATTATAAGAGGATTGCAGCCGAAGGCTGGGGGGAAGGATGGAAAATGCGTGCTCGATAAGGAAGGAGTATAGGTAGAGAGCGCGAATATATATAGAGAGAGACAGTCCTGCAGCAAGGCGCACGGGGTCAAGGAGGCAAAAAGGGGGCCAGCGACGGGGATAATAACGTACAAATCCGCGCGAGAGGATGCCGCTTGACGAGAGAGCGAGGGCTGCTATTTATAACGGAAAAATCGGCAGGCTCTATGGCTTGCAAAGCTCCTTTATCTATGCTATGCGCCGCTCTGAGCTGCCAGCTCTTTTTAATCTTCTCCTCTCTCTCTCTCTCTCCTCTGAGTACTTCTCTCTGTCTGGATATGTTGTCTTGGAGATTATACGCGTATAGTAGGGTAGGTATTGTATACGAGAGCGGGACACTTAGCTTATGCGAGGCTGGCTGCGAGTTTTTCTTGTAGCGCGGCTTAGGCGGCTCTATACGGCTTCGTTACTCTTTCAGTGTTCGCCTTAACTAACCCATTCGAACGCGCGATGGATTTATAGATCTTGATTTGTTTATTTGGTATGAAGCTGCCGCGGGAGCCTTCGTAAATTGTCGCTGAGATTTATTCTGGAAATGAAACTATAACGAGTTTCAGGACTTCTGCGTAACAACTAGGACTATTCAACTCGATCGAATGTTACAACAGTTGATTTTCAATCGAACAGATAATCAAAAATTACACACCCTAAAAATTCCTCCCCCAGAAAACAACGAAACAAACGCACAAAACCATCCATCATTCCAAGCTCAACATTTAATAAATAATACTAATCCAATACCCCAGCAAACAAAACAAAAGATCGTCGAAGGAGAAAAAAAGACCATTACACAAGCTCCCCGGCAGGGCACTTTATATATAGGTAAAACTTTTTCTCGGACAGCCTCTCAGACTAAACTCTCCTCTCTGCGGAGCAGAGCAGAAGCAGCGAGGGGCCGAGAGACGCCGGGGCAAGCGGCACGTCAGCGCCGTAACAGCAGGGGGGCAGAGACGAGATGAATGCGAATGTATAGGTGTTTTATTAGCTCTTAATTTTTTCCGCGCCAACTCGGCCCTGGCCGTATATAGGAAGACGCTCGATACGTGGTTAGGATCGGACTTTGTCTCTCTTTTCCGCGAGTGCGCGCTTTTATTTCATTATGGAGGATACTTCGCGCGTGGGAAGCTTTCCTTTTGCGTCCTGCGGGAGAGCTTTTTCGAAAGCCAGGCGTGGTCGGGCTTTTATTTGGATTGATACGCGCTTGACGCGTGGGTTTTGCGAGGTAGTTAATTTGGTTAGATAATTGTTTATTGAGAACGGGTGGAGTATGAAAGGGTTTGGGTGAATTTGAAGTTTACCCGGTCGTTAGAGGGAAA
>JAPYZA010005505.1:0-12102 GCA_030522685.1 Eupelmus azureus
ATTTCATCCAGACATCGATTCATAAATTACAAAACTGTTCACGAAAAAGTCCAAATAAATCCTTCCCACCCACCCTTCTCCCACACTCTAATCCCGCAACAAAATAAATTACACCAATCTCCCCAAAACAGCTCAAACCCTCTCACTAAAGACACCCCCGTCCTCGCCTCGAATTCCGGCGCTTCTCCTTTAAAACCTCTCCGACGCCTGTCTAAGCAAAAAAAAAGTAAGCGAAGTGGCACTTACTGTAGGGCGGGCGCTCCGTCTCCCAGATGAGCGTGCCCTTGTGAAAGTAGACCCGGCAGCGCTTCTTGCGTATGACGAAGGTGCTGAGCAGCACCGTCCGGTAGGACGGGTCCTCCTCCGCCTCCTGCATCTCTCTCCTTCTTATCCTTTTCCTTTCTCTCGTCTCACACGGCAATTCGCTTTCGCGTCATTGCTCTGCGCCTTTGGATTTCTCGCTTCTCCGCCCTAAGGAAATTATGGTTTAATGCGGCTGTTTTTGGGCTGCCGGGGCTTTCGGAGTCGAATCGGAGTGCATTTGAGAGAGAAAGGGAATTTCGCGCTGTGGAAAGTGGACGCGAGATGGTGAGAAGAAGTGGGCTATTTGAGTTTTTGAAAAAACTTTGATTTGCGTGTTTTTATTGCTTGTAATAGTTATATTATGTAAAATGCTTTGTTGAAAAAGAAAATAAGTTAATAAATCTTCTGTTACGTGCATATAGGAACCCTGTTTATTATGACATAAACACTACATCAGTAGAAACAGTGCAGGATCAATCCAGACATTTTCTTTCTATATTTACACTACCCGTTTTATTTTTCAAAGTGTTTTCCCCAACGAATCAACAAGACCCCACTTGTTTTCAATGCAAAACGATCAAAACACACCGCCACATCTCTCCCAACCATCGTAAAACTCAAACTTTCCACATTAACAAAGAAGAAAAAAATCAATCGACGTAAACTGTTTGTCCCGCAACATAGCGAAACTCCCCCTCTCGAAAACAGGAATTCCCTCACGTGACTCTCCCCGCGAAAGCATCTCGCCCACGAAGTAAACAAGCTCGAGGGCCAAGCACCGTCCTTCCCAAAAGCTCTCGAAATACCTAAAATCTCGCGAACCGCACACTTTCATCGATCATCGCGCGCAACCCTAACCCCCTTTCTCTCACTTTCTCCCTCGCTCTCTCTCCCTTTCTCTCTCCCACTCATCCAGCTGACAATCCGACTCCGAACTCGCACTCTTTATCTCGTTCGCGTGATCCTCACAGGTTTTTGTAGAACTCGCTCGTTCGGGAAGCGACAGGAAGAAAATACGCGCAGCGCGGTAGGCTCGAGAGTTGCTGAACAGACGAGCACAGCACGAGCGCTCGATCGCCGGAGCCAGACTGTGGCGCGCCGCTAACAGCTGGAGCGCGCGCAGCTCGAGCGCGGAAGGCAGAACGAGTGGGAGAGAGAGGGAAAGAGTTGCCGAGCTATGTGGGAGGAAGAGGGACGGAGAGGGGAAGGAAAAGTGCGCGGAGAGATGCGTGCGCTGAGGAGATGGGAGAAATGCGTCTGGCAATGGTTGGGTGTTGGATCGACGATGGATTGATATTGGAACGATATTGTGTCAATATTGAATAATGAGGATAGTTTACAGTGGCGAGGAGGGGACGGAGTGTGCGGGAAAGGGATTTTGATGAGGTTGAGGGTCGGTTTTTTGTGGGTAAAAATGAAATGTGTATATGTGGTTCTATCAAATGGGCATTCTTTTCGAGGTATAAATTATCTAATTTCAAATTTCTTATTTTGTTGAAAGCTTAAATGAAGGCTTTTTTCATATAGTTTTGTCAGTTTCTTTTCTCGTTCCTATAATATAAATATTTAATATATATAGGTAGCTTATACCTCGAAATGAATTTGATAGAATTATGAGCATTAAGCTTCATTTTTATTTATTTTAAGTCTTCAACTGTAAATCATAGTTATCAATAGAGTTTTTGTAATGTTTATTCAATAAAAAGTAATACAAGTATTAAAAGTATTAAAATTTAATAAAAATTTATAAAAATTTATAAAAATAATTAAAATAATAAACGGAACGAAACTAAATAAAATATTTTTATTTTTATTTCATCATTATCGTTTATTTAACAAGAAAATACTCACTATTTATTATTAGTATGAATATATGGGCATTGACTTAATAATAATGACGCTGTTCGTATAACTTGAATTCAATTTCTTTTACTAAAATTTTCTTACTAGATCTTGAGATAACTGTGACACAGATTTTTTTCAGTGTACGAATATAATATAATTTATTGTTATAACAAATACGCTAGATTTTACCAAAGGACTTGTTTAATAGTACATATCGAGTACGAGCCTTGTGAAAAAACGTGATAATTTAATATTGGGCTAGTAATAAAAACAAAAGCAAAATATAAAGTTATTTTATGAGCTAAATACAACATTTTTTACATGCTTTTTTCGTAATGAATGTACTTTATTTAAGAATAGCCATTAAAGAATAACGGATACTATAATCATTTATTTTTCGAATCAGATACTCCACATTAGATTGGCTTAATAGATAAAATTATATAGTCATACCGACGTCACAACGCAAAAACATTGTTTTTAAATTTTAAATGAAACTGATTTTTCTCTTACCCTCATATGATTTTGGATTTTTGGAAATTTTTGACATTATATTGTTCCACTGGAGAACAACAACAAATAATGATAAAACAAAAAGATTTCTGCAGTCTCAATGACAAGAAGTATTTTACATCTCTATGAGAATGAAGATCCGCCCAAATCCAGAAAACTTACAAAAAACAAATTACCGTCCAAGTCTCTTCAAACTCTAAGCCACCTAAAAAAAAGAGTTTGACCAAACTTTACGATTCCATGCCATCATGTCCCTCCTGTACAAGCAAAGCCGCATTGTAACGCGCCTAAGCCTCTTTTCCATGGACTTAGCGTCTGGAATACGAAAATTAGCGCCACTCGATAGAGAAGGGGGCCTCTCAGCGCCGCCAAAGGCACCTCTCTCTCCCCCCTCCTCCTCTCATGGAGGAAAAGAGAAACACGTGCTGGCAGAGGATGCTCTCATACAAACACGCGAGAGACGTGGACGTATACGTAAGTATACGTAAAGAAGAGAGGCAACCGAGGCTAGCGAGTTCGCGCACTCCAGTCCCAAGGTTAATGTCGCACGCACATACGAGCAAGCATGAGTATATGTGTGTATACGCCTGGGAATTGTATGGAAAGGAGAGAGATGCTTCTTTGGCATTCTCGGCGCGCGCGAGAGCCAAGCCTGGAAGACAGAGCCGGGAGAATAATATCAGCTTCCGGGTGATATTGCACATCGTGCATTTTTCATAGAAACGCGCGTGGACCTTGTTCGTCCGACACGGCTCCTCCTCTTTCTACTGAACCGCGTATCTCTTATTTTACATATTTTTGTTTTGTTCCTTTGTTTTTTCTCTGGAGTTTGGGATATGGAGTACTAAGGATTGCCGGATTTTAAGCTCATGTTTTCGTGTTATAAGTCTTTAATTATATGAGATTATTTATAGTTTTGTAATAAATAGACTAGTTTAAACAAAAAGATAATTTGCCATAAATAATCAGCTTTTAGCACGTGATCATGTTTAAAATTCAGTTTCAAAATTTTTCAAAATCAAGATTAGTTATATTATAACAACTGTATTTTTGCACTTGATATTTTCTGAAGAAGCGTGTAGAAATATTTTTCGTTATCAAGTATTAAAGTTATTAAATTGCATGGTTATCAACCCCAAATAGTTATAATTTGATAGTACAGTATATAATCTAGTAAGTTTATATTCGTGTCCTCATATAATCCATGCCACAATAACGCATGAGCGCTCGAAGGCGCGAAATATAAAATAAGTTTTAGAAGTTTTTAATTTAAAAACCTAATTGAAAATTCTAAATTCAATCGTTCATGCATAAAAATTAATAATAACTTCATTATTTAAGAATTTTTGTTACAAAGTTACATATTGAGATTGGTTTCAGCAATAAAATCCGCAATTATTAATAGTCGAGGTTTTGCTTCAATGAGTGTGTTGAGGCGACATCTATCGGTCATCAACAAAATCACATAATTCAGACTGTCTTGTGCAGTATTACCTACACAATTTAAAAACATTACATGTGAATACATACAAGAGAATATCCAGATACTAATATTAATAATAAATACTAATTATATTTAACATAATTTTAATTTAAATGAAGAAATTCATTTGAATTATAAATTTTGATAATAAGCCAAAATACTTGTTTGTTTTAAAAATATAAGAAATCGAAAAAAATTACTTGAAAACATATCATCTTATACTCTAAACTCAAAAGTGTAATGTACAAAATTTTATTTTTACACCTAGGCTAAGTTTTATATCTACACCTAGGCTTAGTATTATCTTCTTTTTGACGCGGTCTTTGAGTTCGGAAGAATTTTGACTTATTGACTTTATAATACTCTATTTTATAGCAGGACTGATAGATTACTCTTTGTCTATTCGATTGTGTATGCCTATTAAACCAGTATTATTTTTACCAAAGAGAAGAAACGTGTACATATTTGAAATTGGAAGTGTAAGTGGGTCTTTGTACTATATATTGTACAATAAATAAATCGAAAGAACATAATAAAAGATGCATTACACAGTATGTAGAAGATGTAAAAATACTTGATTTTATTTAAAATGGAAATATAATTGATTAATAAAATATTAAAAATTTTATCATTAAGAACAAAAACTAAAAATATTTAACAAAACCGTAAGATGTAGATAGTATTCTATTGTTTGTGCAGTTCATTTATTACCGAAATAAGGAAGAAAAGAACTCTCACATTTTCATATAATACGTTCTTTCACTGGTATTTTAAATAAATAGTGTAAAAATCGATAGTCCGAGTGTGATTAATTTTTAACCTACTGCTCGGACTAACGATAAATATGAAAATGAAGTCTTCATTATCTGAAAATAATTGGATATAAATGGTAAATATTATACAGTATAAATATTAGGCTTATATTCAAAATTATTATATCAAATTTTTAAAGTCAACTAACCTTAGTCAGCGTTACAAGAGAAAGATCGTCGAATTTACCAATCGATAAAGTAACTGGTTTTCGTGTTTTCATTAAAATAAAACACATCATTTTCTGTTCGGTAATATGAAATTCATACCAAAAACAATTGTATAAGTCCTCAAATATAAGAGCAGTCTGTAAATCATAAATTTTAAACTTATATTTTGTATTGTTTGTTAAGGTAATGTTAAATTATTATACATATCATCAATTAAGAAAACTTAGTTTTTTAAAAATGAAAGAGTAAGTGTTAAAGTAAATGTCAATATATTATAACAAACCTGGTCTGTCAAGTATTGTCCAGCTATGCAATAATAACCAGAGTTAAATAAGAGTGTAAAATACATTGATGCATATTGAACTATTGTTATAAATTTTTCTGAATTTTCTAATGACTAAAAGTTTAATAAAAATGTAATAAAAATTAATCCCTTCATAGAAGAATATCGATAAATCATT
Source organism: Eupelmus azureus (assembly GCA_030522685.1). NCBI lineage: Eukaryota > Metazoa > Arthropoda > Insecta > Hymenoptera > Eupelmidae > Eupelmus > Eupelmus azureus. The sequence goes on from JAPYZA010005505.1 coordinate 5,586, forward strand.
TTTTAATAAACTGAATGGATGTCTTACATTTATAAACATATATCCAGAAAAAACTTGAATCAATGTTAACATAGAAATTTGAAAAAATGAAATATAAGAATAGAAATCTTCAACATAATCGAGAAACTCGAGAAATTTCTTGTGTCTTTGTGTAAGTTTTCTTAAGGCCAACATAATTGATCTTCTATTACTACTCCTCGACCGACAAAGGTTCGAAAATGTCAGTATTTCCATTCGGACTGTATCGACTTTTGCACATGCATGTAAGACCTATAATTACGAAAATTAAACATACAAGTATCACCGTCTAATCAAAATTCATCTCAACACTGAGAGAAAAAAAAAGGAAAAAAAATACTATTTTTAATGGTAACTCAAGATATGGCCGTCTTTTTGACAATTATTACGCGTTATTATAGTCACTTTTCCTAGTGAGAATGGTAAATATTGTTACTAGAAGACTTGTAGTTTTGCATGAGAAATTTTAATATATTGACTGGTAACAGAGCTTAAAACTTAAACTTCTTCATTTTTTTATGCAAATATGATGATAAAAATGAATTTTGAGTCAGATTTATAATATATAACATGTATTTATTATTATTGTAAGATAAAAACATATAATATAGAAAATCAAAAATAATTTTGTTTGCTACCCTGGAATTTTTACTAGTCTACATATTAAATTTCTTTTCGTGGAAATTCGTCGAAAAGGAAATGCGGCCACCTTTGTTATTTTATTATTTTCGATTGTAAAATCTGCAGTTTTCTAACTAGTAATATTTACAAAATGTTGACCATATCTTGAGTTAGGATATAAAATATTAATTTTTTCCATTTTTTTCCTTTATTATTCCCCTAATTTTTTTCTCAGTGAATATATTCACCATTGCAGGCAGCAGGCCTTCAATTAGAGCATGAAGATTGAAAATTAGCATTGCCTCGATTAACTGTGCAAAAAATAAGACTTCGTATACAGGAGAACGTTTGGTATCGAAAGGCAGTTCTAAGTACATAATATACTTTCTATTTTCAATAGATCCGTTGACATACGGTATGATGACTTTAAGTATATATGTAATGAATAGCAAACAGTACAGCATTATAATGAAATTTGAATATTTTTTAGAGAGCTTGCAATTGTTTGCCATAGTATCTAGTACTGTGCCTTCCTTCTTGGTGTTCCAATCTTTGTACATTGTACTCAACACCATTAACAGACTGCTAATATTTATAAAGTAGAAAGAACTGAAGCTTAAAATGTGTAATATTTTGAAATATAACTAGGACACGATACATCAAATAAAAATATAGGACGAAATTGCGTTTTAAATTTATAGAAAAATTCTTTTAAAGCCATAAAATTATATGCTTTTGCTTGAAAATTGAAAAACACAATCATAAATTTAAATAAACTTATATATGAATAGTCATGTGCTATTTTACGTAAAATCTTTCATATTTTCAGTAAATTTAAAGTTTAATGTATTAATGTGCAATGACAATTAGTTGTATTTTCGTTTATTAATAAAAACACAAACAAAACAAAAATAATCCATAAGAATGCGATATTCACCTACGTTTCACCCGTAAAGCTATCAGTTTTACTACAGCACCAAATGCTCCCATAATGGAAAGTAAACTATCCATGAACAAAACGATATTTTCATAAATATCTTTAAGACACCAGCAATTTAAAACTATGAATAAGCCAATCCATGTTATTATTACAAATACCCATGTCACTGACGAAATTCCTGGCCATGCACCAACAATTTTTAACCAAAACGTATGATGCTTAACAAGAATGTCGTTGTTCATTATTTTATAAATTTGTGAAATTTTTTTTAACTGTTTTTTATATAAATTCTTATTTAATTTCAACAAGATGCACTGAGCATTGATAGCCTAGAATAAAAAATACTTCTCTTTAACTGATCATTTTCATAGTTTATATAAGTATGGACATATATTTTCATCTTTGTACAGAAGAAATTATTAAGATTTTTCTCTACTGAAAAAATAATAAGAATAATGAAATAATAAATGCCGTGTATTTATCATCTTTAAATTAATAAGCAGAAAATAAATATTGCAAAAATAGTAAAATAACTATTTTGTGCCATTATCAAAAACGGCAGTGGAGATAAATTATATAAAACATGTCAGAAATACTTTATAATACCTTAAAAGTCAATAGTTTTCTTTAAAATTTTATAAATTTATAATTCATGTTTTAAATTAAGATTTTGAAATTATTTGAAAAATCAATATTTCGTAGCATGATTTGCATATATCATACAGGAAGTTAAGTATTATTTTATAAGATAAGTAGGTACCTAAACACTAGTCTTTAATTTTGCCGTGCATTATAAAAAATAGGGAAACAATATAGTTATTACCTGCTAGTCTCGATTCCTTTAAATAAAATATTTCCTGAAAAGTATATCCTAAAATGTATGTCTTTATTCTATTATCTCAAATATTATTTACATAAAAAGTAAGTATATTTTAACTTCACTACTTGGTCGCAAAAAAGTTAGAAGTACACAGAATGCGGATATCAAAATAAGAAGCAATATCAAACAATTTATCCATGATGTGAAACAAGTCGTTTAAAACTTTACGTTTTATCTTTTACATATTATTATATTATTAAATGTATAGTTCTCAGCATACCTTTTATCCCACGCTATTTGCATACAAAATGAGAGCTTCCATTATATCATAGCCCCTTGTCAGTTATCAACACAGCGTGTAGAATAACCGAAGTTTTTTCTTTACATAAGTTTACTTTATAATGCTCTTCGGTGTATACTTCAAAAGCCTTATTTTAGATTAATTTTTATTTTTTTGAATTAATCTATTTATAAGACTCATAAACCCATATAACTATACAAAAATAATTAAGAAGATAAAAACAAGCAAAAGTAAGTAAATAAGTTTTATCTTACATTAGTAACAAAATTGTTCCCTGTTAGGTTGTTTAAACAAAAGCTTTACCGAAGAAATGTTTGAAATTGAATAAAAACTTTTATACAAATTTATGTTATTGTTATGATGCCTCAACATCACAAGATGTGTACGTATTTTAACCTGTTTCACTCATACTGGGGACCACATTCCACAATTCGTATAATAAATGTAATTTTTATTGTAACTTTTTGTTTATGTATAATTATATTTTCTTTTGCAATATTTTTTTTACATTCCAGGCTTTATAAAAGATTTCATCGCGATGTTAAGTCGTTAGGGTATGTGTTATCCAACGTGACTTACTATTACTTAAGTTTCAAGAAGTGTGACTGAATAGGGTTTATATAAGTCCTAACATAATCTCTCAACAAATATTAACATCACGATCTCATTTCAAATACTTACTTTTTGCCACAATAGATGCAATAGACCCAATATACTTACTGAATTTGCAATCTATATACGTTTCGAGTCACGAGATTCCATTGGTTGTCTTAAACTACAGACTGTCGAATCCCTATAAATCTCTCTCACCCTCTCTTACACACATACACACACACGCACCTACGCACACACACTGTTGATTTTATCACTATAGTGTGTGTATGTGTGTGTATATATAGATGTGCAATAGCAAAAATTTTGCTAATATGAATAAATTAGTGTAAAAAGTTACGAGTAAACAGTTCTGAGTCTTATAAATTAGTTTTTGCGTTAGATTCCTATTTATGCGAATTTAACGTAAAATAAAAACCAATTTAGAGCCGTATAATTAAAACATAATCGATTTCAAATGCAAAGCTAATTTCTGTCCTTCCTTGGAAATAAATGATTTCGAATTGCAATTTTGCGTTTATCTTTTTTTTTAGTCTAACAAATACACAAAAGATACATTAGACAGCTTTATAAAAGAAACTTCTGTAGTAAAAACTTAATCATGATACATTAATTCTGATAGTAAACTAAAACATTTTAAATTCTATATTCTACGATTGTAATAGAAGCAATAGAAAATAATAAACAGGGTAATTCGAAAATGTATTTTTTATTGTCATGGATAAAAAATATTTATAATTACATATATTGGTATATAAATACTTATCTATTTTCAACGAACTGCTCGTACTAATGATAAATAAGAGAATGAAGTTTTTATGATCTAAAAATTGAATTTTACTGTAATACTTATTCTTTATGTAGAATATATTTTTAAAAGTATATTCGTAAAATTATATTTTTACTTTAGTTAAATGTACAAGTGACAAATCATCAAACTTGCCCAATGTTAAATTAACTGATTTTCTGGCCTTTACTAGCATAAAGTTAATGGCTTTTTGTTGGGAAATCCGGAATTCATACCAAAAGCAGTTGTACAGTTCTTTAAATATCAGTTCACTCTGAAAAGCATCATGTAAATTTAGAATTTTAATTTACAATTTTTCAATTGAAAAAATTCAGATGTTCAAATCATTATAGATAAATATTTAAAAATTACAATGCTATACACTTACAAACCTGATTTGTCAAATATTCACCTGCAATACAATAATATCCAGAACTTATTAGAAACATAACTGTCAACATAGAATAATGAACTAGATTAATTGATTTTTCACCTTTTTCAAGCGCCTAAAAGTTTCAAGTTAAAAATTTGTTACAATTAAGTAAGCCAAAGTAGTACATTATGCACCAAGGGAGTAAAGTCGCATATCAGTCTCGAGGGTGGTTTACTGCCCGAGCGCAGCGAGGGCAGTAATTACCTGAGGGAATAATTGACTTTGGTCTCGAGGTGCATATAATGCTTTATTCCCACTTTAACTGTGGCCACTTATTTGTTGTTATTTTGTTTTTTCAATGATTTTTCTATTTTTTCTAATAAAAATGCTAGTAGGGAAATAATGACTGCTAGCAGGTAAATAATGGCCAAGGAGGAAAATAATGGCCCATTATTTCCCTTCTAGGCTATTATTTCCCTTCTCAAGTTTTGCGGGAATAATAGGCCACTTTCAGCACGCCTTTTCAGGGAAATAAGTGGTCATTATCGTTGAGGTGGGAATAAAATATTTTATATTTTGTAACATTATCTTACATCAAGAAACATGTATCCAGATAAAACTTGAATTAAAGTTAAAAAGAAAATATGGAAAAAAGAAACGTATGAAAAAATATCTTGAACATTCTCACAAAATTCGATAAAATTTATGTGTTTTTGACTCAATTTTTTCAAGGCCAGCAAGGTTACTTTGTTATTATTCGTCAATCGACATACTCTTGAGAATTTTTTAATTTCCAGACGAACAATGTCTACTTTTGAAATTGCATGTAAGACCTAATAAATGAAAAATAAACAGCATTAAATATGTGATGTAATTAGTAGTTTGCTAAAACTTCGTGGCAAAATATAAATCTAACTATCTGAAAAACAAAAATTAAATGCAATGATTATAGGATTGTATTAAACTAACCCCTTATATAGAATCAGCTTACTTAATCTTATTAAATTCCCTATACAAGGATAAATTTTAAACATTTTTCTCTTTGTATCATCAACTATTATAAAGTAAACAATATCTATGTAAAAAATTTATTAAAACTAATTAGCACTAAATAATATACAGTAAAATTTGTATTTATAACTACCGAGAATGCCAATAAGCCTTCGATTAGAGCATGGATATTAAAACACGAAAATGCTAAAACAAATTGTCCGATACATATCATTTCGTAGAGAGGCGACTGTCTGCCGTCGATAGGAAACGTAACTGCTGCAAGATATTTTCTCTCCTCGACAGAATCCAAAATATATGACATTACAGTTTTTAGAACGTACATTAAATATACTGCATTATATAAAACTATGATAGATTTTGACACTAGTTTAGAACGCGTAAAATTGTTCGTCATCACTTTCAATGAAGATGCGTTGTTCCAGTCTTCAAACATTTTATTTATCATTGACGTTAAACTGCTGAAATATGAATTATAAATTTGATTCAGCAACAAGTATGCTTTAGTTTTACTATAAAAATACTGTAAGGAACGCTACATCTGATATTATTAATTTTTGTGTATAAAATACGGTGCACGTCTTCTCAATTTCTTATAGATGATGTCTAAAGGTTATTCTGGTCACGCGAAATCATCTAAAAAATATTTGTTAATTTCTGTAGAAAATGTCTACGTTATCTTCTGAAAATATAATCTACAAAGAAGTGCATCCTTTGTCATACGGAAACGTAAAAGATATAGGTAAATTCCTGAAGTATAAGTCCAGGTAGCCAAAGTGACCTGCGAGACATCATCTACGAAGAAGTGCACCTAATTCCATTCGAAAATTAAAAATAATATTTATAACTTTTTGTTATTGTTATAAAATGTTATATGTTATATTATATATGTGCAAATTGAAAATTGCTTTAAGGGGGCCAGCCTGGGTTGAATCGACTGAAAATGAATATAACATTTATTATGATTTAAAATAGTATATCATAGCTTTTATTGATATAAATTTTTGTACTTGCTATATACATATTACAGAACA
>JAPYZA010005506.1:0-12101 GCA_030522685.1 Eupelmus azureus
TTTTTTTATTTAATTTAGGAGCCGATTTGTGAACATGAAATACGAAATATCCACTGTGCTTGTCAAGACGCAGATGACCTCACACACTTCGCTTACATTACCAAAGATCATGCAAGTCGTACACATTTCTGCCATGTTTTCTGCGTGCCAACAATGGTAAATATTTGTACAAATTAATTTATTTTAACGTTAAATGCTTAAAACGTCTTTCTATAAAAGATATAAAATGATTTTTATTCATTCTTTATTTCTTAATAATATCTTTCTGATATTCGTATACACATAGTTTAAATTGATACAATTTTTTATAAAATTTAAAGCTCAATCATTATTTAAAGTTTTTATATCACATTTGTTCAATATCAGTTAAAACTATCGTTGACTTTTAACAACCGATAACAAAACTCCATTTTCTGTTACAGGATCAGGCAACCGAGATTATTCTGACATTGGGCCAGGCATTTGAAGTCGCATACCAAATTGCCCTGAAGGACAAACTCGGCGGCCATGCTATTCGCTCTCAGTCAGCCAACCAGTTGGCAAGCTTTGCGTCTTCCGCATCGAACTCCTCCAGCGCCACGAACGCCAAAGTCGCGTGTTCACCGTCGAGAGAGATGAGTCAAAACGACCATTACCAGCGCAACAACAGTGAATCCACCAACAATCATCAGAGCCAGCAGAACAACACAAACCCAAGATTAAAATCTCGCTCCAAAACCATCACCAATCCGTTCATCAACGCAGGTCTGAGCATTCAGCAACCGCAGCAGCAGCAACCCCTGAACGTTTACCGTCTACCTAGTCCCAACAAGTCCTCATCCAATTCCAACTCCTACTCCACGAACTCCTCTAACTCCTCGAACTCCAACTCGAACTCCAACTCCAGCGGGGCAACGAATCCCGTGGCAATGAAACTGCTGGCAACTCACGGCCGATCGCATTCGGTCAACGACATCAAAATCAACGGCAATCAGCTGAAGCTCGCCCCGGCCCCAGTCGACGACATCAGCATTGGCGTCAAGGACATGAAGGCCGGTTCAAGGGCACCCATAGCTCTGTCCGAAGAACTCTAATGCGGACTGCTGATCCCCGAGTTGTTTTCTATCCTTCCGTTGTGCTTTCGAACGTTGTTCTGCTTTAATTCCCACACCACGCCGCGACACGTGTAAATTTTTTAAACTATGTAAATAAGATAATGGACAAAGACGAACCATGATACATTGTGATGACGAGTTCGCGACGGACAAACTCAATACTTTATTGACCCTCCCCACCATTCGGCGCGTCTGGTGATGTCGCAACTGCTGTGACGCTTCGCGGACTTTTATTTTCGACACTTGATATTATTTATTGTTTCTTTATACATTTACAGTATATGATTACTGCGTAGTTTTAACATATTTTATGTTACTACGATAAGTTGATGCAATAAAATATATTTTCTATTATTTTTTGTTTTGTTTTGTTTCTTTATTTTTTAGGTTATGTTTTGGTTGCTTATCTTCGTGTCGCTTTGCTCTGCTTAAAACAAAAGAGAATGTGCTTCTTTTACGAATTGCAAGTCGCTTGGCATTGCGACATCACTTATTAGCGACGATGGTAAGATATTTAAGGGGATTAAAAATGTAAGTGTTCTATATTTTTCATTTTTCGATAAGTCTCGCTGCCGGAAGAAAGCGTTGTCTCTTCTCATATGAGTGATCATTAGTTAAGAACATATGATAATTACATATAATTCTTGATAAGAATTATGCAATCTTTCCAGGATATATTGGTTCGATATTATAAAGTAGATCGTTATGCACAAGATGTGACGATTACTGTTACGGAGGTAAGTAGCAATAGACTTTTCATCAAGGAACGTTTGGTTGCAATCGCGACGTGAAAAAAGTATCAAAAGGTTATAAATTCATTAAAAATTATTGATTGGATAAATTAATTTGTTATAATATTAACGGAGTTTTTAAGAGAAAATAATACATAAAAATAAAGGCCTTTAAACATTTTGACGTCTCGATTGAAACGCATTCAAACTCGATTCAATCGAAGAACATTTCAACGATCATGGTAATCGAAATTTTATAAAAAAGTTTCATCTCCTATCTCAAGTTTTTAAAAACATTTGAGAATAAGTGATAAGATTGTCAGATGATTCGTCAATCAATTATTGTCTTATTCGCATTACTCTGGATAGCTTTGTTGAAACTGAAATCGCTTCGATCAATACAATAATATGTTTCGACAAAAATTTTACATTCCCACTGATTAGTAAGAAGAACAAATGCATGTTTTAGTTATGCATTTCCTAATCGTCTCGAACTATTATGTACTAGCAAAATGAACATTTTTCATCTATGATATGATGATAGCAAGTACATTTTAGTTTTTAATATCGCGCATAAATAAATCGAAAGAATTTAAACCATTTCAACACTCCAATATGAAATCGGGAAGGCTGATACAACATTCTTTTTTATTCTTTAATATTTCTCGCACTTTTTTTATATCTATTATTAACTCTATTTTGGCCGTTTTTATATTTCAAAGACTGAAAACAAACGAAGTTTTATTATACTCATTTAACTTTTTGTGATGCTCAAACGAAGAAAATCCTTAAACGGACCTAATTTTCTGTAAAATTTACCGTTTGGCAAAATCGACTGTGTTCCAGTAAAACGACAGAATCTGACTTTCGTTTTAAATGTTCGATATAGATAAATAAATTCGATATTAATTTAACGAAGCGTGATATATCAGCATGTAAATTTCACAATTTAAACGTTATATATTATAGATACGTACACACCTTCGATTACCTAGTTGATAACGTTGGAACTTTTGCTTCGCCGATTAAAATTAAAATAATGAAATGTCCGATCATTTTACTAGTTGTGCGGTGTATAATAAAAGCATTTAAAAATAATAATCACAAAAATCACACAAAGTACATGAAACTGTGTCAAAACTTAAACAATCTTACAAACTTTTACCTCAATTTTTTTATTAATATCAATTTTTATCAAAAATAATATTCTTAGAAAGTTTACAATAATTTTTCAAATACAATCATCAGACATTCATTTTTTCGCGTTTAAAATCCCTGTTAAAAATTAGCGAGAAGTGTTACAATTTTAATGGGGTAATTAGCTCAAAGTCATTACGGTGAGATGACCAAGGATTAGTAAAAAATGAAAAGTAACTGGTAAAAATTTTTAACAGGGGAAATTTTGTGTAAAAGACAAGTAAAGGGAAGAAAAAGAGAAAGCCAAATATAAATGACGCCTTTCATATTAAAATAAAATACAAACTCGGCATGTGTACAATTTACGTGCAACCACGCGGTCGCATAAGTCATCGACATTATGAACAAACGAACCATGTAAACGCGTTCACATCGAACATAAATGCAACTTCCTCTCGACATTCCATGTATAACTGCAATGCGAGACGGCCTAGATGAAAAAGCAGACATGATGTAGTTCGAAAATGATTATCATGTCTTATATATACATATACATGGGTTATAAAAAAAAACATACTAAATGTGTCATTTAATTTCGGATAATTGAATACAAAAATTCGTTACGCAAGCTGGGCGTAAGATTGCTTAGATTAAATTTAGAAGAAAAAAATAGTCTATACCAAAGATGATTACAATTAAGGTGACATTATACATGGACATTTTAAAACATAAAACGGGGATCTGATCATGGGGCCTTGTAATAAGTCTGTTGTTAAAGAGGTGTAAACGGCCCGATGGCGTGTAAGCAATGCTTAGAAAAACGAAAACTTGCATTAGCATTATTCGCAACGATGTCTGCAATTTTAATCAATTATCGTAAAAGTGAAATTTAAAAAAAAAAATGAGATAATAATTTGTAAAATATGATTATTGAACAGTATTAAGATTCAAGTTAACACTTTTCTAGGCACTATACCGCGTCTAAAGATGAACCGGGAGTTTTGAGAAAAGAAAAATAAAGAGAAAAATATGAAAAAATATTGAGGGGTGAAGAGAATTTACTTGTTTAGATAGATTAAAGCGCAAACGAAACTGCCAAAATTACACGACCTCGCTCCTTTTCGCGTTCGGCGAGGTCGTTCATACACATTACGCACACACAGTATACCGTCGAATTTATTATATAGATAAGGTTAACTACACTGCTGTGCATTCGACGAAGGTAAGATCGGCGCAAAGGCAATGTTTGTAGATGAGGATATTTAAAGTAAAAAGCTCACTATTACGCTAATGCATCAACGTTGATATAGATGATAAAAGGTATTACACTCGTCGCTGTTTCTTACACGATATACCGCCTACTCGTATTGAACGCGTTTTTCATCAAAACGGACAAATTACTGTGTCAAATCATCGTATGATGTTAAGAATTTATGAGTACAAAAGCCGCGTGAAGACGTTAGGAAAAAGCCTTCTTTCGAACAGAAAGTTTAGGAAAAAAATTAAAATTTCGAAATTGAAATAAAAATAAAGAAGCGATAAAAAGAAATTGATCTTGTAAATGACGTTCCCAGTCAAAATTGATCGAAAACGTGTTCGCGCGGCTTTTCCATTGACTTGTTGACATATTTCAAATTAAATCGCCCAGAGTTCCTTATCATCATGAAATATACGATATGCCAAGGCGCACAAAGATATTGTTACCGTCGGACCAAAAAAGAAAAAAAAAGAGAGGAAAACAGAAAGAAATGAAAAATACGATCCGCATAATACCCAAAGACAAATGATTATTCGAACGGCGTTTTTTCGTGTGTAGGAGACGTCGAAACTCCGTTAACGTGGAAAACGATCGAACGCTCGCTGAGCTCGCGAATTCATTTCCGGGGCCTCGGCGACTTGACATTGTAGACATTACTTAGGAGTAATACTTCGTACGTTGTTAACAATGAGTACTAAAGGATAAGAAGCAAAATGTGTGTATAAAGATAGTCGATATGTCTAGAGATAAGTCAGAAAAAATATATAAATTACGATACATTCTATTATTAGTATAACTCTGACCAGGGGGAATCAGTTTGATCGAGCTGTAATTATATATTAATTTGTACAGATAAAATCTTAAAGATAAATTAAAACTAAAGTGGTTAAATTATTAATCTTATTGATATATAGCTAATATAATAAAATGTTGAAATTATTAAAAATATAAATGCAAATTTACCAAAAGTATTGCTTAATCTTAAATATATAGATCTGATGATTTTAAAAAAATTAGTCAATACCTTTTGGTCATTATTTTTTTGAAAATTGGTAAATAATGTATATAAAAATATAGTTATTTTAAAGCAACACGTGTATAAATTATCGAGAATTATAAATTAATAAGTGTTATCAGCTATTGCATTTAATTACTAAGTAGATCGTGTAATATAAATATATTTTAGCATTTTTCGTTAGACATTGAAAAGTTGTTTTTATTATATTTCTTCGTTATCGTTAATATTAATTTCAAATGAAAAATGTTACATACGTTGTTTTTATTTTTGATTGATAATTCATAACGATTAGACTAATACATATTTAATATTTCTATAAAAAAAATCGTCACTATCATAAATACATAAAAAAAACACTCACTAAATCATTCATCCCCTTGCATCTTTTAAAAAAAAACCCCACATATATTCAGCATTCAATAAATGTTTATCACCAAAGACGCTTAACAAGAGCACCGCACTCACTAATCCTCATAGTAATTAGACATTTCCCTTCAATCCCAACGCACCCACATATTTAACCCTCATTCCCCAAAAACACCTCGCCTCTCAATCCCCGCCATTTTCCATCTCACACATTACAACTCTCTCGCGATATACATTGTTTATTAGCCGCGACCCCGTAATTATCCCCCGATTCTCATCAAGAGCCCCCCGCGAGCGACTCCCTTTTCGCCGGGAGCGGCCCCGATTATACGCGTGCGCCCCGAAGTAATTACCGAGTCTTAGTCAAGATTTAATTTTCCCTTTGATGTCTATACGAGAGGATTCATTTTTTAAGAGGCACACGCGCCCGTTTAATATTCGTACGAGTGTACGGGCTGGAGTGAAGGCATCATTAACGCGCCGTTTATGCGCGGATTCGCCGCGCGAAGTGAGAGAGTCAAAAGTTGCCGGCGGCACTCGCCTTGCGCTGCTCACTTTATAACCGCGTGAATGGCGTTTGCTTGAATTTCGCGCGCTTAGATGTAGGATGTATGTCATTACGAGCTCGCGTGTCTTTGACTTCTCGTTACCTTTCGTGGATTTTCGCGAAATTTTGTCGTGGTGTATGCCTTTGGTTGTGATCTGAGTTATTTTAAGAGCGATCGGCGCTGATACTGGGTTCGATTCTTTTCGTTCTGTAAAAAGTTGTTGACTTATTGATCTTATTGAGTATTATACAAGTATATTTTTTAAAGTAACGTGTATGTTATGATTGTTTATCGAACTGTGGTACGGATACATTTACGAGCTTATTGTATAATCTCCTGGTGAATTAGAAAATTATTAGTCACAAAGATTTAAGTGTTATATTTATGCTGCTAGCAACGTTGATTTATTTTTCGTAAAAAAAACGATTCATATCATCGATCATCATCATCAATGCACCCTTCGACCTGTCATTCCTGAATACCTGATCATTCGCCTCCTTTTTGATTAGCAAAAAGCAAATTCTACGTATACTCAAACGAGAAAGAAAAGTATAAAACTATTTAAAGAAAAAAAAATGAAAAAAACAAAGTACTATTTACTATTATTGCTTGTTCATAAAAAGAAACGATGCGCTTATTAATTAGATCGACGATAAAACTGAGCGATCCTCACACATCCGCTCTCTCAGCTTGCAAAAGTCCGCATCAAACTGATTCCCACGGACGCGGTCGTAAAGAAAAACTCCTTATGTGTACCTCGTAAGCGTAAGTCATAAGTATATACACACACGATTGATAAGAGATTAAAAAAGTGCAGGTTGACGCTCGCTCGCGGCTGTGCGTCTATGCCCATTTTCGATTTCCGCGCGCGATCGAGCGCGCACTATTTAGCTCCCTTCCTGTAATTACCTTAATACCACGTTACATGTACGTGCGAGTGTGTCTGTCTGTGAGTGCAAGTCCTTGGCTCTGTTCGCTTTCGTTTCTTAGTTCGCTTAGGTGCGAAGTAGCTGGTTGATATATAGACACTCGCTAGTCCACGCGGTGCATACAGATCGCCAAGCGCATTATATAGTTGAGCGAATTGTCGCTCTGCTCTTTCGTGTAAATATATATACGTGTGGTGCAGACCGAGTGCTAAGGTTCTTGTGCGTCGGGTATTGGTACACTCGGTTTTCATATATAGGCGCGTGGGAGGATACATGCAGGTACTTCTGGGGTGTTTGATTCCGATGCTTTCAGTCCTCGCTCTTGTACTGCATTTTATGATATAGTTTATAATGATAACGTGGTTCTTTCGTACTTTTTACTCTGGTATATATAGTTAAGGTTCTTATGGTCAATGTTTATACTTATAAATTACTCTAACCAGTATACTCGGTATATAAATTTGTACGCTATGATATTATAAACTTGAATTATTGATTTATGGATACGACACCTTTTTACTATGACACTTTTTAAAGAGATAATTTTTCAACGTTACATAGTAATATCATTTACAATACGCAGCATATAACAAGCTTCTCTTACACATAAGTATTTCAAACTAGACACTAAGAGATATTTGTGTGATAAAAAAAAACTCAACACCAAAGCATAAGACTACCTTCAAAATTCCTTTTTCTTATGTACAAATGAAATTTACCATTTTTATATAAAATATAAAGTTAATAGTAAATTTGTAAAGAACTAATTACCGACAGTATCCGCACAGCATTCGCAATAACCCGCAGAAACATACAAAGTTTAACGAGCAAAGACCCTAATATAATTAACGTCAAAGTTTTGCATTTTTCTTAAGCAACCTTAATCGTAAGTAATAACATACCAAACGTAAGATTATAAAAATAAACGAACGCAATATTGTTACATTAAGAGTCCCGAGGTTAGACTAAACATTAAACTACTCGCGCACAACCCGCGTTCGTATGCATCAGCGTGGCGCAGCGAGCTTCGAACAGAGAGCCATAGGACAGACAGTATGAATGAAAAAAAATATCGAAACCCACATTCACTTGTGCATCGCGCGCGCGCAGTGCTTTCGTATAAAGCCGAGTACTATGCGAGTGTAACAAGGCAACGTTCGGCCGCACGTTGGTGATATATAAAGCGGCGGGGGCGGCACGCCCCCTCGTCGTAATAGCTTTATTATCTCAGTAACGCAGCAATAGACGAACGTTGGTGTAAGAGATCTAATGCGATCGTACTTTGCGAGAGGAGGAAAAAAGCGCGATGTTTAACCGGGCGTGCGCGTGCAGATTTATGCACAACGATAATAGCTGTATCTCTGATTCTCACACCGTAGGATTTAAAAGCAAAGTGGGTAATAAATTGTAGCGCGATACGTGTTTATTAGGGGGAGATTATAAATGCAGTGTAAAGGGGGTGGGGATAGGACACGAGAGGCTCTCGTGGATGATGTAGGAGTAAGATGATATGATGATATGTATACACTTGCCACGCTTTTTGCCGCTGGTATGTTGTGGATCGAAAACTCGCATGTGTTCTTCTGAGCTGGAGCTTTCACCCTGAACGATTGTTCCTTGTATATTTGTCGATCGTGCTGGTGAATAATTTTTTTTTCATGCTATTGCGATTCTTGAAATAAATGTTTATCAAGTTAGGAGTAAGCATTGCCGATAAGAAAAATGAGCGGTGCAATTTAAGGACTGAATTGAATTCGATAAGTTATACAGCAGCAATTCGATCAGGACAAAAGTGTTTCTCATTAGAACTGAATGCTGACAATATGATCGGTTCATCGACACTCGGCAAACTCGATATTCTTTTTCTCATCGTGAAATATAAAGCTTAATTTCTATAAAAACTTCTAAGGATTGACGGGATTATACTTATGTAAAGACTAAGTAATTGAATCAAGAAAAAAAAAATAACAGCTAGATAGAAATAATCAAGTTGTCACAACTTTACTCTAGTACATCGTCGCATCGCCATTGTTATTAAACCGTCATTATCATGCTCACGGATCTTAAGCCGATTAGCAAAAAGTCATCCTCATCTTCATTATCCGTTCGTATATGAAATCATACATAAAATGTGCTACAAACAAATCATATTACCATTTAACCTCTCGACTCGGCTGCGATTACTTTTGTTGTGCAAGTCTCGATTGTTGTTCGTTTGATTCTTCACTGTGAAAGCGTTATAATTTATGATTTATTCCCGACTGTACCGATAATGCGTATGTGTGACTGTTTTGCAAAAGCGTCGCTTTTGATTAAAAAAGACGAAGACGACGCTGTTCTTGAGCAAGGAAGGGCAGAGTGCAAAGGCATAATGGAATTTGTCAAGTGTAAATAAGCAAAATGGCAAAAGAACGCGCGTTGTAAAATAGGCATAAAACAAAGTTTAATTGATGTGCAATGTTTTAACTTGTAACTATGCGATTGTGAAGCCGCAAAGCGGCGCAGAGCGGACGTGAAGAAGAGACCGTAAGAATCATTATTATCTTTGTGTATTTGATATTATTGTTTTTCTAGGGCAGGCTGTATATGTAAATTAAAATGAATCATTAGCGAGCATTCACGAGATATTATAAATAATCAAGTGCTGTTATTATTATATTTTTTAAGTATAAACAAATGTTTCTCGAGATTCCAAAGTCTCTGCTTCCATCCGTCAAAATTCAAGGTTTGTGAATGCGCTGAGCGATTTGTTAATCACGTTTATATTCGCTTCTAAAGACTTACATATAAAATCCATATTATAGATCATTTGAGTTTTAAGAGATACTATATAAGTCAAAACGGGATTGCATTATCGCTTCAGGAATATGTTTTCGAGATGAAGAAAAGAGAATTGTGTAATATTTAAATAGAGGAAAACGTAAGTGCAGATTAGTGGGGTACGATAAAACGTGTCGCATCGCGCTTGCATGCGCTCAATATCGTGATGGGAAAATATTTTCTGTTTGATGAATATGAAATGATGGTTAAACTGCAGCGGTGCGGAACGTTTTTTCGTACTTCTATTTCGATGTGTACAGAAATGGAAAGTTGGAAATTTAAAAAAAAAAAAGATATCATCGGTCAATATCATTAAAAAATCAAAAAGCTGAAAGGGCAACAAAGATTATAAAAATTTAATAGAGAGATTAAAAAAAAAGAAAAATAAGAGAATGTAAAGTCGAGGTGAGTAAGAAAGTGCTAAAGAAAGGTGCATGAATAATGTATTATTCGCTCGATGCTTGTAAAACCGGGAATGCCACATTATTATATAGATGCGCTATATTTTAAACAAACGCAGTCTCATCGTCATTAAATCACATATAGACGCAGACTTCCTAGGTTCTCGTATACTTTATATTTATTATTGTTCATGTTTACTAGAAGTATATATATAAATATATAAATAATATATGAGAGATTATTCCCCGGAACACCTATATAATGTCTACGTCTTATATAATAAAAACAAAATTACAAACTCAATTGTAAAATGTATTTTTATTTACTCTTTTAATCTGACTATTTCCTAAGACCTTAAAAGCCTACAATTTCCTAAGAATTTTTTTAAAAGTTCTGCGATATTTCCGGAGGTTCCAGAGAGTTCCGTCTTCCACCAATTTATTTATCGTTTAGGTCCATGATCCTTTTGATAATTACTTTTTTATATTAATTGTCAAAGGCAAGTGACCATCAGATTGTGTGGAACCATGGAGATCCCACATACATCCCACAGTAAAATATCATACGAGTTCCACGTGATTTTCAAGAGGAACTACGTAGGCTGTTTTAGTAGGTATGCTCTCCAGTTTTCTGGTCGATAATCGCGGTATGATTTTTATTACTGATTATCCTCACTTTTCCAAAACTGTAAAACACAATATGGGAATGACTCGGGGGCTAAATGATCATGACACATTAGTGAACGCGTAACGCTACTTCTTTCAGAGAAAACTTATTCATATTATTTAACATTTAACATAATAGCACAATATGTAAGTTAAAACTTATTGTCAGCAAGTATAAGAGTTTCTGATTTATTAATTTAATGTGGATTCTTGCAAAAGTGATTTATTTATTTTCGATAACTCCAGCTTCTAACAATTTTCATTTATTTCATTGTATTCTAACACTAAACTAACTGCTCGAGCACTTGAAGTTTTTCTTTGGCTTGTAGTTTCATTTTACGACGTGAAAAACGTGATATATGCACAGTTGCGTTAAGGGAAGGGAAGCTTTGAATAAAAGGGCAGTTCATGTAACGCGCGCACATTTTCTCGTCAGCGTGGAAAAGAATCTTTTGACACACGTTCCGAAACGAATTCTATTCTCTTTCACGAAGGTGAACACGTAATGGTGCGCAAGACGCTAGTGCTTTGCATCGAGATGAAAGGCGCAGAAAACGAAAGCTCCACGATGTGTGAGGATTATACAAATTTATTCATCGAAATAGCTTAAAATTTTTTTGCGCGCTGATCGAATGGATTTTACAGACCAGAATTTTACTTTAGCTTTGAACAAGTGGAAGAATAGTTTATCCCTTTTGCGAGCTTGCAGGAAATCTATTTCTTGGTATAGGATTAATCGTCGGCTCTAATAGCAGATCGAATTAGAAATTAAGCAAAATTAATATAAAATTAACTTATAGTAACTTATTGATGTAGTAATTGTTGATGCTTTCACAAACTAATCAACATGGCTGATGCTGGGATGACAAACGACTATGTGAATATGTAAATATTTTTTTTTCTACAAATGATTGATTTTTTAAGTAAGTAAGTAGCCTTTCTTTAACATGTTAATAAAAGTTATTAGAATAACGCTTATTTTTTGTTTAACTATCTATAAAAAGGTTGAAGTCCATAGAACTCAATATCTGCTGTGTTTTATTTGGAGGTACCATAGCGTACTATAGCAATAATTCGTATAATTCAAGTCTGCACAGAACGAACGTTTTTTTCATTGTGAATACATTCTTACA
>JAPYZA010005508.1:0-12766 GCA_030522685.1 Eupelmus azureus
TAAAACTCGTGGAATAAGCGTTTGCAATTTGTTGAAAAGTAAGCGTCAGAGAGTGTTTGTTCTTTCTAAGCGCCAACTCTTGCAGCTTAGACTTTTGATTATGCTAGCATCATTATGTCAAATGGTTAAGCAAATTTTACTTTTATCAAAATCCAGATGAGATTTACTTATTAGTAAATTACTTAGAAGGTTTAATTCTAAAAATTTTTTCACTTCAAACGCTGCAATTGTTAATAAAACATTGAATTAATTCACTGTTCCACATTCCTTTGTTCTGACGAGATGCGGTGCGCGCCACCTAGCGGCGTGAACTAGCCTCTCTACTGTCAGTTGGTATTTTACTAGAATTAAAAATATTTTAGTGTTTAAAACTATCCTAATACTGAAGAAATTTGGAAAAATCTAACTTGTTAGTACCGTGATTTTGTGCAAGAGTCAATCTTATCCTTCACAAAACTACAATATTTCATATCCCGAAAATTCAAATTTCAAATCAGTCGGATGTAAGCCACACCTCCATAAGCACACACCAACAGACAATATACTACAAAATCCTAGCCACCCACGCTTTCACCTGACGGAGATATCCACCTTAACGGCCAATTGATGTACGTCGACGAGGTATGCTAGCAAAGTGAATCTAACACGGAGTCGCGACGACCGCAGGGTATGTTCGACGCCGGAACGACAAGAGAGGAGGAAGCCGGCACACGTCGGGTAGCGTCGCTTTTTCGGGGCGGCGGTGTAGGCTTGGCTAACGAGACACGAGGAAGCCGTCAGGCCAGTAGCTGTATACTAGACAACCCCAGGCGCGCGGCTGTAAACTCGCCTGTGGAATAACCTTCCGGCGGGCGGCAAACTCTATGCTATGCCGTACTAACAAGTAGTCTGGCTCTCGTATACAGTTTCTAGTCACGCTTGTGATACTTTATAAGATTTTAGAGGAAAAAAAGTAGTTTAAGCAGAACAAAGTTATTTTTATTTGAGATAACTTTTGTTTTAAATAGTTCTTGAATTTACTAACATTTTTACTAAAATTTTTGAGTGATAATTAACTTGTATTGAGTTTATGGCATAATCAATAAAATGCTATTACACCTTAACTAGAACTTAATTAAGAGTTAACTAACAGGTACAATTGCATTAATAATTAAACATCATAGTTAGGCTTCTATTACGGTCTATTTAAATTTCTACTAAAGAGATCATTACTTTTTACACGGTTTAGTTAATTTTACTTTCTAAGATGAGTGATAAAAAATATTTTACAAATAAATAAATAAATATAAATTGTATATAAGTTGTATATAAATTGTATTTAGAAATAAATCATTACAGTTGAATAAGAGAAATTAATATTAGGTTAATTTGAGTAAATATTTATAACTAATAATTAAAAGTTTTGAAGCAGCTAATTTAACATGATTATTTATTAAGGTAGAGCGCCAAGTAGTTAATAAAAGCTGCCTTACAGGATAGTCATTTAATTTTTTTTAATCTCAATCAAAGTTTATACAAAATTTTATAAATATTCAAACTACCGTTGGAAAACTTATTTTAGTATCAGTGAGCATTTTTAATGAGGAAGTAAAATGTATTATGTAATCTCATATGTATTAATCCAAACTTTGTATACTAACCCATTAATTAATAAAACTCCTTGAAAATTGTCAAATCATAATCAGACAAACAAAGTGAAACAAAACTTTAAATTTAACTATAGTCTATAAGTCTCTAACTATAGTAATAATTTCAGAGCAAATAACCAAAGTGCCGAACGTTGAACAATACAAATGCACAGCAGCTCCTGTAACTCCACAATTACAGGAGCCGAAGGCAGAGTCGGCGACGTGTGTCAGAGCTAATTCATAAAGCCGGCGTGCATTCGACACTCTACATATCAGCACTAAAAACGAGCTCCCTGAGAACGAGACAAACGGCTGTGACATCGACTGCACTTTAGCACAGAGAGGCACTAACGAAGCCTGCGCTCATACACTTGTTCCCTGCTCTAACGCCCGCCCGGCGCAATTAGACAAGCGAGTCGAGTCCATTGACTAACTGCGCGCTTATTAACCGCGCGAGCGAGCCGTGAAACTGACGCGAATCGTCGCGAGAGAACGAAAACGAGCCGCTCTAATTAAGGACGAGGGAGGAAAGAGAGCTCTCTCTCTCTCGGCTTGAGAGACGTTATGCTACCTCCTCTCGGCCTTGGTCATGCTTATTTTCGGTCGCCTTTGTTGGACGATCAAAGGGGACGATTAACGCGAGCGCCAAGTTTGCGCGCAGGCGGGATAGGGAGGGCAAAAAATCGTAAGGGGACCTCGGGCCTGGTCCTACGTCGATGCGGTCGTCACACGATGTTTGCCCACTGCGAGAGGAGCTGCGGCGCTGGTAATTTGATTTTTGGCGCTCCTGACGGAAGAGTGAGAGAAAGCTCGTGTAATTAGGAGAAGGCAAGGGCTTGCTTGGTAACAGCGTGGAGATTTTTCGTTTTCGATTTTGTTTTTATAGGAAGTGTTTGCGTTTGTGTTGTAGTTTGATGAGCTAAAGCAAATTTTTATTGTCATTAATGAGAAAGTGATTTGATTTAATTCATGATGCTTAAATAAATTAGAATTTATTTAAACGTTATAAATTTTATCAAATTACATTTTAATTATTCGGAAATATTGCACTGATTACATATAGTAAAATACTTCTTATAATATTCCGTTTCAGCTGGCGTTATGTAAATGACAAAGGAAACAAGCAACCGGAAGATGAAGATATTATAACGAATAGAACAATAAAGATAACGTATATTGTACATCTCGAACAATAACAGAAGTGCGAAGTTGCAGGATAAATTTTGGTGATACTAAATACGAGGGGTTACTAGATAAAACCAATGGGAGACGAAGCAGATGTGCCAAATTGGCCGACAACTTGATGGCTCATTATTTTCTAACGAATGTCATCATAAACCCTCATCAAGCGGCGGCTTTGTTGGCTGTGACTTAATATGCTATATACCGAATTTGATTTTCTCATTGATATGACATCCTAAAACAAAAGATAATGAAGTAGACATTGTAAAAATTAATATATTACTTAATTCCTCAATATTTTTACAAGCTTTTTAAAATCTTAAATCTTGCAAATCTAATCCTTTTCGCATATCGATTGTTCCCATCGCGGAGAGATAATCAAGGAAAATAGATAGAGTAATACGCGTGCCTAAGACATTCGTATATACGCGTTACTGAGATTTCGCGCGTTGCGTCTGAACATAATAAGGGTGCGTGTATAAGACTGAAGGGGAGAAAGATCTGAGGAGAGCGCCAGATAATTAATCGACATCGAGGAACGCAAACAGTATTAACTCCGGGGATTACGAGTCCCCCAAAGCATCTTCCAAAGAAGGATGATCAAGCACACCGCTGTTGGAAGCCGCGTCGACGGTTTCTTGAGAGTGTATTGGTCTTACAGTCGAGTTGGAAAATAAAGAATGCTTTGTTTTTGAAATTTTATTAGTTTTAACCGATGCAATCTTAGTATGTAGTGTCTATTTGATCACAGGAAATAGTGTAAAAGTCTTCTAACGCTACGATTGTGACAATTAATATATAATTTGAGAAAATTTATAATTTGAAATGAACAAATTAGTTATTACTTCATTCTTTTTGAATGCTTTTTGGATTACCATGTGATTTCAGAAATTATAAGCTACTTCTTTAGTGCGAATTTTATTCTGGTGATTCGAGCTTTGATGTCATTATTTATAGATGATAAATGGGTCTAACTTAGTAAATGATGGTTCCTGATTAGCTGTTACGTTATTCTAAACAATCTTTGATATTAAAACAATATCGACTTTCCACAACCGAAGTGCCTAAACAATAAACCCATCATCTTAGAAACTTATCGCACCTTTAACTTCCGTCCAAGATTGTACGACCCAGAGAGATCCTTAACGTCTTCTCCGCGTCTCACTTTCTTTCTCTTCGCCCATTCCCTCAGGATTTCGGCTGCGAGAGATCGACTCTCCTGGATTCCGCTGCTGTTTCGAGTGCCGGGCTAACGGGAAAGCGAACATTCCTTTTAATCCCACGAGTCTAACTCGCGAATGCAGGCCGAGGGGCGCGCGGAGAGATATAGGAAAAAAGGAAGAGAAATAGGAGCGAGAGAAACGAGTGGATAATGGTCCGGAGCTATCGAGTGACGAGGATTCCTTCGATTTTTCTACGGACCAAGCGCAAGCCCTTCTCCGCTTCGAGCTTTCTTTGGTCGGACTCTGAGTAGAATATCGGATTAATTAATTACGCCGATGTAGCCGGGGGTTTGGGTGGAAGTTGCTCGCTCTGAATAATTTTTACTGATTCAAAAGGGAGGGGTTGATCATGAATTAAGTAAGTTAGAATTTAAATAATGTTAAGAGAGTAATGTTAACAATCTTGATTAAACGTTATCAGAGAAAGTATAATTATTTTGTAACAGAAGTATAATGGCAATAGTTTTGAAACTCTTATTAAATTTTGAGACTCTCATATGTCGGCGTTAGCTCTAGCTTCCATCGAAATAAGAGTTCGAAGAGGAACCCATCAAGCTTCCAATCAGAGGCTTGCCGTCGACACATGCGTTCAAGCGGCTTTTCAAGGGTACAGACGACGAGGTGCGAAGCTCAATCAACATCGGCAATTGCCACATTCTCTCCCCCCCCCCCCCTCTCTCTCTCTGTCGCTTCCACTTTTCTTGAGAAGGTTGAATCATTACGTGTAAGTTCTATTCGAAAGCTACACTAAAGTACAAGTTTATGAAACATTATTAAAAAGAAAAATTTTTTCCCTCTCAATAAGAATTTATCAACTTTCAAAATTAGCTCCGCTCAACTTTCAAAATTAGAATTGGAAAAATCCATAAAAAAATATAATAATTCAAATTCTTGATAAACTTCATTACGTTAACTAATGAATAATTATCTACTAAAATAGAATAAAGAAAACTTTACTACTGGCAGTGAGACTCAGATAATTATTCGATACACGTAAAAAATAAAATAACAAAAAGAACATAACAACGAAAAACAAAAATCAGTCTTCCTTCTTCCCTTCCGGCAGCTACACGCGAGAGGTACCTAGTTCTCGCCATTACCCCCTTATTCCCAGCTGGCAACTTTATTTCACATAATCGAGCCGCGCAGCTCGCGTACCACCTCATTTCGCCTTTCTCTTCACTTTTCTCCTACTCTCGTCCCGAGGCTTGTCTCATTCTCTCGCTGTCTTCATCCCCCCGCAACGCCAGCTCCTCCCGGGACGCTCAAAATTCAATTCGCACGTGCGTACTAGGCTCGAAATTATTTTTCTTAACCAGCTTTGGAGGAACACAGAAGCAATCGCCTTTGCAGTCGAGAAATTGCTTCGCGTATGAGAGTAGGGAGTCTGGAAGACGATGCGAGACAAGCAATTACGCTGTTTAAAAATGAGAGTGGATTGTATCTCTAGAATTTAGTTGAGTTTTAAAAGAATTCGATGTTAGTTTAGTCATTTATTTATAAACATAATTGAATTTTCAAATTCAAAGAATAAAATTTCTTGAATATTCATTGCCAATTACCAAGTTGCCCCAAACATTGCCAAATGCACCATAAACCGATCAAACCGATCATCAAACCAATTACTCACCAAAATCAATTCACCTGATCCCAGCGTTCACCCCGCTTCTACCTCCGCGATACCCAAACCACACCACTTCCTACCGCATCGCAGAAAAGAAAAAGAAACGTACCGGAAACGATCCTCCAACGAGCCGCCTCCTCATGCAAAGCACACCCTGCGAGATAATAAAAAAAAATATTGCCGCGAATCATTCGTCACGGCGGCGCAGCGCCGATAAGAACTCTATCTCTTGTTACCCGGGCCTGGCCGCGGGAAATGAATATCAAGTAGCCAGCGCGGCGCGCTTGGCTATCTGCTTCCTATGCCCTATTGCGCTGCGCCGCAGTCGAAGCGAGTAAGACGAACTCTTGGCTGTCTGCTTCGCCTGATGGCTATCTCAGAGCTTTCGAGACCCTTACCAGGCGTCCTTATTTATTCGGCTGCTTTGCTTTATTTATTCGGCTCGATACGCGGCGTTGCGGCTCCGATAAGCGTGAGCCCGTGATTTAGTGGTTGGTTTATGCTTTTCAAATTGCTTTCTGCGCGCGCTCCGCATTTGTTGTTATTTGCACTTTTTGGCGAATCTTGCTCACCTCTACAGCCACTTCTAAATCGTCTAGGTGTAAGTATATAAGGAGACTTTCTCTGTTCGTGAATAATACAGACCTACGTAACAGATCGCATTTAACAGCTCGTATATATACGATGATTCGGACGATAAATTCGCCAGGGCGAGCTGGAGCGCGTGTGTTTTATCGATTCGCCGTCGGTCAAGTTCCCTCTAGTCTCTACGTTCAGAGGGGGTTAACAAAGGTATAGAGAAAGCGTCGGGCACGAGCGAGCACGCGTATATAGTCCGTATACGTAGATAGGTATATTTATCGGAACGCGCCGATCCTCTTCGGCTGCTTTATTTTCGATCGGGGTTTATCGCGTTCGAACGAGACGAGCTGCCTGTATAATACGAGACTATTCGTACAAGATTTTTCTTTCGTTGTCACGTTCCATTGAAGTCTATGAGAATCGGTTCGTCTCTTTCGTGAGTTCTTTACTCCAGGTTTAGGGTATGTGTGTATACGTGGACTTGTAAAGTTCATTCGCTTTCATGTGCTATTGCATGTAAATTAATTCACGTCTTTCTTTCTATGTTATTCTTTATTAATTCAATGGACTAAGGAAGTTTTGTAAATCAAGTTAGATCGGGGTACCCGAAAACAATAGTAAAAATTAAAGTCCAGCGCAGACCAGCACTTGTGTCATATATATACACACTCATCGCAACGACTCTCCTCCCTCTCTCTCTATACATCCTCGCAGAAGCTCGGGGCAAGCGCAAAAATGCCGCGCGGCCAACTCCCCGGGTGGCTTTTGCAGAACAATGAACGGTTATTGTCGTCGTCGGGGCCGACTATTACCGAGCCGTGGCCTCCGAAATCGCTAGCGCACGAGAGAGAGAGAAGAGCTCGATCCCAGCGCGCTGCGCGTTTGGTCAGTCGCCGCCGAGCGACACATCCGTGCGCCCACGCTCTGTATACCGCTCGCTACTCGCCCATTATTTCTCGTATCTCGCGAGTCCACGCGCCCCCGAGACTCTGGCTCTGCACTGTGTATGTCGAAGCACTTGGACGCTCGTGTTGTGCCCTCTCTCTCTCTCTCTTTGCAACCCTTCCCTCTTAAATGCGCGCACGAGCGCGGATACATCTAGAGCGAGCTCGAGAGGGGATGCTGCAAACAAGTCCCCGGTGTGTGTGAATGGGAGAGAGGCTCGATACAATCGAAAGTTTAATTCGATTCTGCTGGAGCGGCTGTCGGCTAGGTGCGTTTAGTTAGAGACGTGATTCCGAGCTTGAGCGAGTGCGTGTGTGGATCTGTTGTACATTACAATACATCTTTAGTTTAATTTTTTTATTTGTTTAACAGATGCTTTCAGGAATACTGTGAAATTTTTTTTCAAAAATTTTATCAGTATTTCTTTGAGTAATGAAATATGAATTTTGTTTACGTTTATACTTATAACTATTCCATAACTGTTGTTTACGAAAAATTACCTTTAAACAATACTATATGGGTACTAATAGAGCACGCTAATATCAATATTATATAAGGAAATACATTTATCTAAAATAGTCTGCATTTTAGTTAACAAAAAAAAATAAATTGAACAGAAATTTAACTCTACATATGTAAGTAAAACTCATAAAAACATAATTTGCATCCTCATTTTTATACCAAGGCCAAAGTCCCTCTCTGACGACTTCATTCCACAACACAATCGAGTGGGCCCCCACCGCCAGAATATAATCCCACGCAAGTCCCGCTGATCAATGCTTTCATTAAAACTCCATCGAAAGCCATAATGCGATGCCGGCCTGCAAACGGTACACTCCCCCAAGCGCCATTCGCATATACATACATACCTCCATCCTCCGAAACTCTTTAAGCTCTCCAACCGACGGAACGAGTATATAAGGTACGACGACTACCGCGACGGCGAATTATATTATACGCTATATACGAGAGGAAGCGAGACAGAGAGAGAGAGCAGCTGCGCTCCCTGATTGAATATTACTAAGGTAAACACGAAGGAGGCCCCCGTGTGTCATTTGCATTTCCATGGAATATGTTTTCGCCGTGCGCGGTCTCGATGACTGTTGACCCTTCCGCCAGCGGCGCTTGCAGCCCGAGCAAAAAGGACGACGATTCTTCTTCTCTGGCTCTCGCGCTCTCGAGCTGGTTGTAAGACCGATACGCGAAAAGGAATCCTCGACGTCTGATTATATAAGCCGCATTAATATTTATAGCCCGCCCTGCCAAATATATATATCCGGACCGGAGCGCGCGTTAGTACAAAGAGATTTTGCACAGCGGAATACATTTATGCGACTCTGGCCTTTTCGCGTTCTGCGGCTGGCCCCTCGCTTGCGGTGGTTCTTGAGCGCGCTCGTGAGACAAAAGAAAATTGGGCGGAAAATAGAGCGGAGATGTGTAGCTAAATTGTTTTTGAAAAATTGTCGGAAATTAACTGTTTTTAAATTTAGATTTGAGTTCTGAGTCCATCTGTGATCACGTCTTTTTTTCTTTGATTATATCTCGCTATATAAACATGATTATAATTGGCAATTTGTTTTGTAAAATGAGATTCTAATTACGACCAATTGGATTTTACAAATAGTTCAAGGAATCATAGTTTATGTAAGTGTAACTGTTTTAGCCATTTAATTAACACGTAATTTTTTACCACTGCTGTTCCCAAAATTTCATTTATAATTTTATAGAATAAACTATCAAACAATAAATAAATTAATAGTAGTTTATGCAAAAAGGGCGTAGAGTAAGTGAGAGTTTTGCATCAATAGTATGAAAACGTTACTCCCGAGTTGCATACAATATTGTTTATCTTGAAAAAGAAAGTATTTAATCAATAAAAATAAATAGAATATGTAAATATTTTGGTTCTCAATATAATAAAATAACAATACATATTTTTAACAATTTAGCTAAATGAATTAGTTTTTTTTCAATCATCATTCTAGTGATTTTCATTGGTGTACGTGAAGTTGAAACTTCACGCACACCTGTATACTTTATAAATATGTTTTTAATATTCTTAGGGTTTGTTTAGAAAAATTATCGGTTTAGAAACTTTGCTAAATGAGTTTGTACTTTTTTCAATCATCCATTCTAATAATTTTCAGTGATGTGCGAAAAGTTGAAATTTCACGCACATAGAGAAAAAATAAATTATATAACTGACTCTATTTCATCCACTAATTTGAATATTTTTTGCCCAATAATTTAGCTTCCTGACCACCATAAATCTCCGAAACTAAAGATCAGTTTACTTCACTGACATTAATACACACAATAACATTTTTCACTATTGCAAAAAACAACGATAACACACCATACGCGCATCCCCTCGGGTGCAAGCGCATCGGCAGCATTGACACTGCAAACGAAATCGACGTATACAACGTAGCGCTCGTCAAAGATGCGTCCCCCCGAGCGTCGGGGCGAAGATCGTCCGGTTTCACGCGCGGCGGCGATTTATGCTCGACAAACCGTAGGCGATAAGCGGAGCCAGAACGTAATGGCCCACGGCCGCATGCGCCCAGCAGCGAGATTTGCATGACAATGCGTCCGTCATTATATGGGGCGTCGGCCCAATCAAACGGGAGCCGAGCACACGCGTGTGTACGCGAGTGTTTATTACTGCAGCCACCCCTCCTATACACCCGTCGAGCTTCATGCAAATGCGCATAAGCGCGAGGTCCTGGAGACGCAGGCCCGCGACGTTCGTCGGCCCATATCCTGAGGGCTTGGAGGCCACCTCGGACGGGGCTGCCTGCGCTTGGCTGATATCGATCGAGTTACGTGCATGGGAAGTCGCCGATCATGGACTTAGGAGGCTGACTGGGACCTCTGATTGGGATGTGCGCTGGATTCCTGGCTGTGCTGATTGATGAGTCGACGAATGGCTGGTTCAAGTTTTCATTAAGTTTACTGAATGTTATAGAGTTTGTCTGTTAGGTTGTTGAACTATGATTCGATCTGTGGGGTGGGATTAAGTTTCTGAGATTGTGCATATTTGGTAAGATTCGGTTTATGGATTTAAAGTACGTTATAAATTCTCAATGATAAGTTGAATTTTGATTTTTCAAAAAAACTTTACAGATGGTTCTTCAATCATAAATGCTATCAGACCCGATAAGAACAAAATTAACAATAAACAACCTTTTATTTTTAAGTTTTGAAGACACACTTCTATTTATGTAAATATTTCTTCTCACAATATTGAAGGGGAAGAATTGAATTGTGAGACAAGAAAGTCTCACTTAAAAAGAACCTTCTATAGAGATATATGACAAAATATCAACAACTGGAGCGCTCCTGAACTTGAAGAGGCGTTGATCCGAGACTAATTTGATTTGAAGATGAGAGATTCATCCAGCCGTCGGCGAACATGAAATTCAGAGGGGTAACCTCGGCATTCCCTGCAGCCGTTCTTTTGTACCTTTCCCGACTATAGACTTGTACAGATCCTTGAGCAATATTATACATTCAATTTTTTTCAATCCTCATAGCCTGTTTTATCGCAGTGTTCCTTCAAATAAAGTAATGAAAATATTGAAGTAATATTGTAAGAATATAATAAAGACGCAATTTAAATTTAAATTAATACAACCCATATTTTATACGACTAATTATTTTATTTTCATAATAAAAATAAAAAATGTTTCAAGATCACTTAATTGCCGCTAAGCTTAACAAAGACAAAATTTTTAATTCTAAGCATCAATATGATAATTTCACGAAAAATCCCAGAATACACAATCATCGCTCCAAAATATCATCCCATTTTCATCCGATTACCGCTCATCACACTGATTACCATCTGCAAGACCAGAGCCCTCCCGAGCGCCATATGCCTTTCGTTGCGCAAACGTTTCGCCGATCAAACACGAAGCTCGCGGCGTAGCCGCGGTCATTAGGTGATCGGCCCGCTGGAACAGCATCGTCGCGGCCTGGCCGTCCATTTGGCGCTTTTGCTGCTGATCGCGTCCGCGAATAATCGTAACTTTGGTTTGCCGCTTTGTAGCCGGCGCGCCGGCCCAATTCGGCGCGTTCGGCCGCGCGTTAAACACGATTCGCGCGCCGGAGCTTATGCCTGCGCGCCTGTATGCAGATTGGATGAGGCCAAAGTGCGTTAAATATCGCGAATTGCTGCGGCGCGCTTTTATCGGCTGCATAGGCGATAAGGCCGAATTACTGGGAATTTTTTTGCGCGGATAGTGGGAGAAATGCGTTCGGGAGGATTCGGTTGTTATCTTTGGGCTTGGCGAATGTTTAACTTCTATCTGCATACTGTGTAGTCAGCAGTGAATATTGCTCTAATTTTCGGAATTGCATAACTTGCTCCAAAATGAAATGAAAGTGATTACAGCTTACCTATTTTTCTCTCTTTTTGTAATATAATAACTATTGGTTTATATATTACAAAAGTGTTTCTACGCATACAGTTTAACGATCGATACTAGTTTGAGAGAAAGAGAATCACGCTTATTTCCACATCAGTGCTCATCCAATACACATCATCTGATCAACCAGAAAATCCCAAATTCCCTTCACCGGTAGAACACGAATTTTTATTTGGTGACGAGAATCTTTTGTGATAAATAACAAATCAGTCTTGCAGATGAATAACTAGATTTTATTAGAATAAACGACAGCAGTCCTTCCATAAATCGTACGAGCACGTTTGATCCCTAAAAATCACAGAAAAAAACTGGTCCAGAAAATTCGAACGCGTCGAGCAATATTTACCTCAAATAAAGGAATTTAATGCATGGCTAAACAATCACTCTGACCAATACAGATATTTTTATAAGCAGCAGAGCTGCCGGACTGATTTGTATATGCGCTAGCTATTGCTCTTTTTTCAAGCGAAATAAAGCGTTTGCAGTTGATCGAATTGGAAGCGTTTGCAGTTGATCGAATTGGACGTTGCAATGGTGTGGGCGCTGCTAACCGGACCCTTTCTATCTCCCTTATTTAATCTTATTTAGCTTATGCCCGAATGACTCGAAGAATCTAACTGACCGTTTGCGTAGAAAGTCCCTCCGACGTATGTAAGCTTTGACTATCTTTTTTCGTTACGTCTGTACAGTGGAAAAAAGAAATTTAGTTAAAGAGTATGACAAATAACATAATGTTTACATGGTAGTCTTTTGAATACATTCCTATTATTGTTAATTCTTGATATTACTGAATATTCTGTTTAAGAAATTCTATATATTTGCATTTAGAACTAGTTCAATGTTTGTTTTCAACTTTTTTTTCAGAAAATTGTAATTGTTTACATTTGATGAATGTACGATTTATAAGATAAAGAAATAATGATTCATAAAAATGACTTGTTCAGCACGTACATTAATACGAACTCTTAAGGAATTTTTGACTTCTCTTTTCTCTTCTTTTTTTATCCTCTCATACATTGTTACATTGTAAATCGAGCTCAATAAATAATAATCGTGGAATTTTTAGCAGATTTCTATTGCAAAAATGCACAGCGATTAAAAAGAAGCAGCGATATTGTTCTGAATCGTTAGCAATTTTTTTCTTATACTAAA
>JAPYZA010005510.1:0-12055 GCA_030522685.1 Eupelmus azureus
GAGAAAATTAAAATATTTGGATTAAAAATATTTTTATTATAGCGCTCTTGTATAAGACAAAGTTTTAAAATTCATCATTAACTATTTATAGAAGTTTGCCAAGTTGGCAGAATATCTTATCAAATTCTTCAAACAAGTCATACATAGGGTGAAAGTTACATAGATAGTCTTAGATTTTGAAAGGTTTCCTAAGGCATATGGTATCAGAATACTGTTGAAGTAATAATATAAAATAAACTCAAGCTTATAATGTATAAGATTTAAAGACTGTTGTAGCAATTACAAAGAGCTTTATAAAATGTCAAAAAATAAATTATCAATCACAAAGATGATACTGCAGTCTTTTTAAAAAATACAAACTTCTTTTACAAAATTCACTAAAGTTTAATACGTGCACGACTGGATATAAATCACAAAGCCAAAACACAATTTTCATCCGCATTTTGCATAATTCATCGATATGAATAGTCTCAAAAAAGTTTCAGAGTCATCACGCTCACCCTAATTGCTTTTTGATAGTTTCGCGCGCCGACTGCACCTCGGCCATGCAAGAAACTCTCCGCGTCAAATTTTCAAAGTACCCGACAGCAAGTTTACATGCTAAAACTGTTACGCTTTCCCCAACTCTCCTATTCCAGGTTTTCACGCACACAAACACGCGCAAAATGGCGCGCGCGACATGACAAATTCCAGGAACAATTTCGAGCGAAATCCGAGACAGCAGGCTGGTATTTTCGCCTACGCAAATGCGCGCACATCCATTTCTTCGGAAAACAAGGGCCCACTCGCGAGGGGAAAAAATATAAGGCCTCTCCTCGGATCCGCCTCCATCCATCTCTTCTTCTCTCTCTTTCTCTCTCTCTCTCTCTTGGCCTTCTGTCGATATTGGCGACTACACTTCGGCGCGCCCGGGAAGTTACAGAAAAAACGAAAGAAAGGAAGAGAAAGAAAAAAACGATCCATTTTCCCGGGACCATTTTTCATAATGCCGGGCGAGCGCGCGTTTTCCACCTTCGATTTCTCTCTGCGTGGAAAAAGAGAGGCGCCAAAGCGAAAGCGCGCGCACGAGAGAGAAAGAGAGAGTGGGAGAGAAAGAGAGAGAAAGCTGGCCAGCAGGCAGTTTAAGGGGCTGGAAACACATCGAAGAGAGGAAGATAGCTTTTCAATGGACGGCTTCGAACAGAATGCCGATAATGTTTTATGCATCTTTCAAGTCTCCTTCAGCGTAGCAGCAGCAGCAGCAGCACCAGCAGTGGGTGACAATAAGAGAAGCCCAGAGGCTGTGCGCGCGCGCGAATTTCGCCTTCGATTCCTCGTGACTTCCCTTCCATCCGACTTTCTCCCTCCACCCTCGCGCTTTTCCCGATATCCGACAGTAATTCGCGCTGCTTCTTCTCGGGCTCCATTTTTTCGAAGCGCGAGAAAAGGTTGAGGCGAGAGCGAGGGAGAGAGAGAGAGAGAGAATTAGGAGAAGTCAGAAATTAGCGCGCGCGGCTGCTCCGGACGTGCAGGGAAAGTGAAATTAAGGAGAGAGGTGAAATATTAAAATTGACTTAGGACTGCGGCGCGGTACGGCGCTTTGAGAATTTTTTCACGTTTTCGATTTTATTAAATTTCACCCGCTAATGCGCTCGAGATTTCGCCCGAGCGGCCAGGAATGTTACTTTAATGGGGCGAAACTACCCCCGGCTTCTTTTCGACGTACTGAGAGCGCGAATTATTGAAATGCGGTGGGGATGACTCGGCATGAATATGCACGTTTCCGTGAGCTACTCACCGCTATTTCGTTATTTTTCTTATAATTTTTTTATGGACCGCTGAAGGTTTTATTGGATGAGTGGGTACTTTTCTCCGGTTATTTTAATCTTTTTGTTTTATTGAAATACGCCGGAGTTGAGTAAGCGGGAATTATTTAAAAGGATTTTGTTTTAATTATAATAGCTTTAGGATAACGTACTCTAATAAAAGAAACAGTATGTCATGCAAGCTTCATTTTAAAACCTCTTAACGCTATTCATTCAGACTACTTATCGTGATGAAAACAGGAAATAAAAATTAAACTTACGACGAATTATAACAGATACATTTCGATATTACTTTTATCTTCTCATAAAGAATTTTTTTATGCAGCCAATACAATTTCTTATCACGTGCGAATCAGTGAACTTCTAAAGTAGCAGTACAACTGAGAGATTTCTTATTAGCACTATCTTTTAGATCACGAAACGAGCTTTCAATTGACCTGATTTTAACTTCTCTTATTACGAGGGTGAACCAAGAGTTTTGCCCTTGAAGTTTGGCAAGTCTTACCAATCTCGGGAAGTACCTATTGAACGTCTGAAAAAGTAGATCGTTTCCGGGTCTGGTCGGACTTGAGAGACTTATTGCAAAAACGAAAAGTCTACCCGTACATACCGTTGCGGTAAAACTTTTTTTATTTGCAGCCTTTTAATTAGTAGAATGCCGATTATCATAAACATTAGATAATTAAATATCGAAATAAGTATCAGGACACTATAATTACTTATTCTACATAATTATGCGAGAAGAATAAAATGGTTTTAATTATTAAGAATCAATTAGTATAGTCTTATAATGTCTTAATTAATTATTTTTATCGTAAAACTATTTTTTTCCGTGTTTACTTTGAATTTTGAGTAATAAAGTGTCAACTATTGTAAATATTTAATAAACTATTCATTTATATGATTCGAATCATTAACTCAGTAAAAATAATCGTAAGTTATTGAATATCATTTTATGAATTCTGTTTGCATTAATAATTGCTACTTAAGCAGTTCATATTTCAATTAAAGAAGCAATAAATATTTCATCTATTTAAAACCAAAACCACCGCTTTATCCGAGCTTTCCAATTCCCTTAAAACATCACCCAACATCTCTCGCATCTTCAAAATCATCGTACAAAGCTTACAAAAGCAACGAGCATCCTCGCGCCCCTCTCTACCCCGTAACTTCTTCCTCACTCGACTCTTCTACAAAACGTTGCTGTCTCGCGCCCCCATCCCACCAGACAACAGTAGTAATCCGGCCAAACTTTCCTAATTGTATAAAAAAAGAGAACCAAGCGTCCTCAGCTGTTCACAGTCCTGCGAGCAAACAACATCCGCGCGCAATAATTGCCACTTCTCTCCGCTGTTCTTCAGCAGCCCGAAGCACCCCAGCTATCGGAAAATTCAGCGACAAGCTGTACACTCGAAACAACAACAAGTCCAGGAGCCGGCGCATGCAAAAACTCCACGCGCCTGCAATAATTCGCTGTCTCTCCTGCGGGAGTGTAGTCAGGCCACGAGTTATCTTTGCCTCGTGCGTCTTATCCCTTATTCGCTTCCGATTTGTCGTCTGGTGCGTGTACGGCTCCCTTTGACTTTAGTCTCGCTCGGTGTCTCTGTTCTGTTTCAGCGTTCGCTACTTTGTTTCTTCCAACTCGCTCTTTACGTATGTCTTGCGCTCTTTATGGCCTGAGCTGGAGTCGTTCTTGCGCAGTTTCATGTCCTTCTCTACTCGTTTTACTCTGAACGTTTGTCTGATTTTTCTACGCTTTTCTGAGTATTGTTTTACTCTCTGTGCGGGGCTGTATCGTTGTCTAGACTGTAATGCGTGGGTTCGAATGTATGGCGCAGTTAAGAAGAAATAAGTTGTAAATTGCTGAATAACCCTTCGTCTGACCCAATGTGTCCTTTTACTACTGCTTCGATGTATATGTAAATATATTCTTATCTATAGCTTTCATCGTACGTATCTAAATAGTATGGTCTCTGGCATAAAATAGTTTCACAAAATACAATATTATACAATACTAAAAGTGAATTATTAACAAATTTATCGTAAAAACATTTCGACAAGCAAAAATAATTATTAACTATAAAAAATGCATGTAATAACTAAATATACAATTAATTATACTTAACTCTTTACATTTACTAACTCTCACACATACTCTCAACAACTCTCTAAAAACAACACGAAGAAAAACCATTCCCTCCCTCCCTCTCTCTCCGAAACCAAAACAACACCCAAGATTTTCCCGTACACTCTACAACGCGTCCCGCAGCGCTTTAGCATTCGCGCGCTCGCAGCCTCCCTCTCACTTTTCCTCGCGCGGCCCCGGCTTTCCCCTCTTTCTCTCTCAGCTAGGTCGAAATAACGCAGCGCGCACTCTGCGGCAAGTTTCTTCCTCCCGTATAGCTCGATAGCTTCTCGCGCGCGCTCGTGGCTGTAGGCGGCTGTTCTTTGGCTGTATAACGGCGAAGAGGGTTCAACGTGCCCTCGCGTGTCTCACGTCCCGCGTGAGCTTGAATGCATGAGAATGAGCTTCTGCCGAGAGGGAGGAGAGCGGGAGGAGAAAGATAGTCCGCCGCTAGGAGGACGGGGAGGCTTGAATAAGATTTACTCGGGCGAATCTCTCGCTGCAAGCTCCGGCGTCTCTTTTACCGTATTACGGGCCTAAGTGCGCCGTGTATGCGTAGTTTAATTTGTGTCTAATTCGTGAATTACTTGCTGCTACTGCTTTCTCTCACTCTCTCTCTCGCTCTTTCTCTGGTTCTACGCAAGCGGCTCGGTAAAGACGAGCTCGCGGTGAATAATGGGGAGGGATAAGGACGCAAGGGAGGGAGTTGAGAGATTAAGAGAGCGCGAGGAAAGACGCGCTGTATGGAGGGATTTGGGGCGTGGAGGATTGTTATGCTTTTGGGTAATCGCTTGGTTTTTCGAGATGGTTAAGACGAGGTTTCGAGCTAAAAGTCAATATTTATAAAAATTTATGTGTAAAGTTGAGCGTGCAATAGCAAAAAGTGTTTTACGTAAGAAATTTCGGGTTTTGGATTTGAGAATTGCTTTTTGATCTCGACAACCCAAAGCAATGCCGTTTTTATCAACCATACATGCAAGTGCACGGGTAACGAAAATAACTTTTTAAAATTTTCAAAATCTCAAAACATATTTACTATTACGACAGCTATTTTCTCTTTAGAAAAAGAGCGGGATTTAAAGTTAAAAACATGTTTTCAAAAGTTGAAGAAATTACACCATTTGTAACATAGTAGATATTAAAAGTTAAAGTGAAAAATAATGATTCATCGAACCTTCTTTTGGTATTAAATACTTTTTACGATCTACACGACATAAAAGTCACCAAAGTAAAAAGTAAAAAACTTTAGGAGTATAAATTTTAATCTTTCTTCATTCTTGTTTGTTGATTTAAAAATATAAAAATTAGACTCTTTGATCAAAACTTTGGAAGTCTTTAATAAAAAAATATGAATAAGAGAGTTTTAAAAAGAATATTTGTTACATTTATACATTAGAATACTTTTCAAACCATATTAAAATAAGGTGCATATGACGTACAAGATTACTACTTATAATTTTAAAAATAATGAAGATTGTAGATGAACATGTTACAGAGTAAAGTAAATAATATCTTTTTTTATACATAATTTTAAAAAAATAA
Source organism: Eupelmus azureus (assembly GCA_030522685.1). Lineage (NCBI taxonomy): Eukaryota > Metazoa > Arthropoda > Insecta > Hymenoptera > Eupelmidae > Eupelmus > Eupelmus azureus. The sequence goes on from JAPYZA010005510.1 coordinate 5,473, forward strand.
GACTTATTTAGTAGTACATTTTTGATATTTATTTCACATAATTTCTTAATTTTTTTTTCTTCGAATACTTCATTTTTTCTAGGGTGAACTTTTTCAAAAATCAACATCTTATCATGAACAAAGTTCGAGTTTTACTGTTTTTCATACCTAACATTTCACAGAGTTCAGCAGTATTGTAAAAAAGCTTCGATTTGAAAATCAGTATAGCATGTCACTGAGAATACAAAAGAGAGAAAAGGTGGCGAATGAAAAGTGTCGGCAAAGAAAAACAACATATGGAAAAGGGGATACCAAACAAGAGAAGCAACAAGAGATTGCAAACCGTTCGGATGGAAAAGACAGATAAAAGAAGCTGGAAAAGAAAAGGGCTGGATGAATAAGAAAAGCAAAGAAGAGAGTAGAAATGAAGGGAAAAAACAATTTAAGCTGAAATTTGTAAAGCGGAAAGGTGGAATGAATAATAATGTCTATTTTAATGTAACGACTTTGAAATTGATATATTGTAAAAGATTATATTATAATATCAGAAATAAAAACTAAGTAAAATAAATATAATCTTAAACAAATGCTCATTGATTTAACAATTGATTTAACAAATAATTAGTGTCATTACTGATAAGCTTACAAGTCCTAATCGTATCCTAAATAATCTTATTGTACGTAATTTACGAGCATCATAGTTTGAAATTTCAGAGTTTACCTAAGTGTCTAGCTTAATTAATGCTTTTCATTCAAGAGGCACGGGAAATAGGAAGGATAAGATTTACACGCGAGTTTCAGACATCATCTTGTTCACAATGCACGTGCTACGTAATTTCTAAATTACTTATAAGCATAATGGCCTGCGATTTGAGAGTTTAATTTACGGAAATGAATGCTTTCTTCTTGAAAGGAGTGCAAAGAATTAAGAGAAGGACACTTAAAAAGCTTCAGAAGAAACATTCATTGGAATCTGTTTTACTATTTGCTTTTACGAGTAAAACCTTTGTTGAGCAATTGTATTTTTTAAGGGCAAATTGTTTATAAATTTCTTCAGTTTGAGTGTATAAAACAGATTTAAATACTTCCGTAATCTTTAAAAAAACCAAATTACTTTAAATCAATGCTGTACTTGTTTTGCTTCTAAATCCAAAATTTCGGGGAAAAAACTGTTTCTCCACTCTTGCATCATAAAGAAGTAGCCGTAAGTATGTACGGCGATAAAAAGGGCCTTGAGTCGATTGTTAAAAAGAAAGTGGCTTTCACATTATATGCAGACTCGCGTCTTGCTTCTAATGTCAACAAGCCAGAAGTGATACGATGAACTAATTACAGCTAGATCGGCACTCCCGAAGTTCAGGATACCACTTGATAAGGTATTGGGATCTATTATGAGAAATAGTTAATCAGAAGGATTGATTAATCTGTAGATGAATTAAATTTTGTTGATATTGTGTATAATGATTAGAGAAAATAAATTTTATATAAAAATTCATTATTACGATAATCTTTAGTAAAATTTTATATTATTCATTTTTATATTTTTAATAATGTTCTTTATGTAATAATTTATGAGCTCAAAATGTGTACAGGATGATGTAAATTTTTTATTTAAGGCAACAAAAATATTTTTTATTAAATGTATAATTCCACAAAAGAAATATACTAAAATATTCTTATTAAATTTAAAAATAGTATGTAAATTTATATTTTTAAATTTTCGTCTATTAAAATAACAAAATAAGAAAAAAATATTTTTTTGAATTTTTTTAAACCTAGCAAACAATTCTAATTAAGTTACCTGATTGCAGAATTGTATAATAGGTTTACATTTTTTGATTAACTGCAGCATATCTGCTTACCTGAAAAATAAAAAAATAACAGGATTAAAAAAAGAAAATACTGATTTTTAATTTAAATAAAATGTTTATATAACTTTTAAAATTTATTACACGTAGATACAATTAAACTTCATTTTTCGACTAACAAAATATTCATACCTATACATATAGATGCAGATAGTAATGAAGAAGGTGATCATTGTAAAGATTAAAAAAGTTTAATTTTATTCTTTTCGAAGCTCGCAAAGGCTCGTAAAATAAATCTGTGCACTAATTCGAGGTAATAAAAATGCACGGATAGCCATTTTTACGGCGCCATCATTATCGCCCCTAGCGCGATGAATTTTATCACCATCTTCAAACTTTTCAATTACAAAATACGAAAAAATCCGAGAGAAAAAAAAGCGCGCCGAGCATAAAAACCGTCCCTCGCCTCCTCATACATTTATACCTTTCCGATACTGCATGAAATTTTTCTTTCGTATCTGTTGGATCCCCTTCGAAAAAACGACGCCCCAGAAACAACAGATTTTCACTCCGTCGCAGTGCCGAGAAGAAAAGAGGAGCTCTAATCCTCGGCTCTTATAAAAGGTGAGGGCTCGGAGGGGGGAGAAAAAAAAAGAAAAATACGAACAGCTCGCGACGTCGTAAAATAAATCTTCGAAGCAAGTTCCGCATGGTCCTTCCTTAAATCCGAGGATAAGCTTCTTCCCTTTCTCTCTCTTTACTTCTCCCCCCTTCCCCCCTTAGTCTTGAGAGCGCAGGTGAGAGAAGCGTCGCAAGTCCACTGCTGTCCTCGATCTGCATTTCCATCCTCCAACTAGCGAAGTTTCTCCGAGCCGGACTATAACAGAGGGCGCGCAGCCTCAGACAAATCGCCTCGTATCTCTTCTCGCCCTCTCTCCAGCTCGCTCTCTGAATATGGCTTTATGCGAGATATTTGTATCTGACTGTTGGAGGGGGGGGGGGGAGGCGAGATCGCTAGCGGCGCGAGCTGGCGCAATTTAAGAGGTCGGTCATTCATATGTAGGAAGCTGGCCCGGGCTGAAGTCAAGAGCGCGCCCGATAGTGTGAAGATAAAGCGGTTCGGGGCCATACTTTTAAATGTCGATTTTTCAGGGTCTGAAGTGAAAAAGAATTGGCGCGCAGGGAAATTGCTGGCACTGTAGTTTCCAAGTTTTTGATAAAGCGCCGGGATCTGAAGTTATGAACTTGCGGAATGAAAAAAGCTACAGCAAGTATTGAGGTTTTATTAATTTTAACTTCTGCTCGGTTGAAAGGTTTTTTTAAACAACTTTTCAAATTTTTTGAACAATCGATGAGTGAAGTAATGCAATTGAAAATCAAGTTTGAAATTATCGTTCAAAATTGAATACACATCTCGTATTCATATTTTAACGAGCTAAAATAAACCGCGCACAATGATTATAATACTAGTTTCCTTATTAAAAATTATTAATAACTAATTTCTTAATGATTATATATATATATATATATATATATATATATATATATATCAAACGCAATATTTTGACAAATATATTTCAGCAATTCACAATCAAGCTGTCTAAATGCTAACGTCCTTTTAATGTCAAGCATTAGAATGAACCTAAAGGATATTCCTGTAAAGAAGGTGTCATGTGCAACCTCTTGCGTTTGCTGAATATTTGAATCTGAAGCTCGCAATTAGCAATAAAATTGTGCTAAACTAGTGCAGATCAAGTTCCAGTATGTACTTTAATCAAAAAAGTAAATATTACTAATGCAAGTGTCATACTTCCATAATTAAAAATGGCATAAACTCAAGCCAATACTTCAGGTAAAAAATGTCTTCCTCACTCCAGCGCATCCGTTCTATTTACCAAGAGTGCTCGAAAACGTATTCAGAACAGCACTCAGTGTCGAAACGCGTCCATATTAGTTAAATCCGTCTTCTCAAAGCATTAGACAGCTGCTCTCGTCTCCCGTCTCCGTGTTCCCATCTAATGTACAAATATTTTCTCTTTCGCAAAATTCAAGCACGTGCATTATACGTGACGCCAGGAGAACACGCGCGTCTTTTCCATCTCACTATCCGCCGGCACTTTTGAATTCACGCGATGCTGGATCGGACTTTCAGAAAAGAGAGAGAGGAGAGGAGCCGGAAGCTATGTGTACAAGGCTATACTTTGAGCTTAAGTTTTTTTCCGAGCCCCAGTTCGACGATGCCGCTGTGCAGTCGTCGCCGCCGCCACGCGCTACCTGCAACCTACTGCGCGCTCTTTCGGCCTCCTTTCTCCGCCACTTTGCCTCTCTCATGCTTCTCTGAAATCCATCCACTCTGGGAGAATTTTTCTTGTTGCGCTTCCTGCACCTAGAGCAGAGCGATATAATGCGGCACGCGTGGCGCGCGTTTTCCAAGTCTTATGAGAGGTTTGTTTACTTGTGTGGAGAGTGGTTCTGGTTTATTTTTATTAAATAGTTTTATTTTATACAATTGTAATAATTTTATTTGGTTTGGCGTTTTTAATAGTGATCGTGTTTTGTTGTTAGAGAAATTGTTATTATTGAATTTTTAGATTTTTAGGTAAAGTATTCATAAAATATTCTCTTCTAAGATTTAAGCAAGTAACTTTCGAAAAAAATGGATACTAAGAAAATAAAACCCTATCTCCTATCTAATTGACCCATAATTTTTTCGCGATCCTTGCTCAAACAGCCGAGTTATCGACGACGCTAAATTACGTTTGCACTCACGTTCCGCGGGACAGTCGAGAGATAAGGGTACTTAAAATTTATGAAATTCAATAGGATCCCAGGGCAAACGAGTAAGTAGTAACAGACGGACCGCAGCAACTTCTTACTCATGCCTCAACTTCGCGAACTTCAACCTTACTTCTCCCGAACTTTCTTCGGTATAACAAAAAGCTTCAGCCCCTGTTTGCTTTTTTTTCATACGCGAACGCCGGTTTTCCATTTTATCGCGTTATACTCCCTCGCGCTTTTCCCCGAGCCACACAAATTTCGCTCCGCGCGTATTTTTCAAAACTTTTCAAAAATTTCCTTTCCCCGCACATACATTCCCCGGCTTGTTTTTCAACATACTTCACGCACATTTCGTCCCCCGACTTCCTTCGAGCGCTACTTTATTGACTTCTCCCTTAGGAAGGGGGGTACTTTTGGCCCAGCGATCTCCCTAGTTTGCCTTCTTCCGTATCCTCGGGTTTGGCTAGGATGTGTCCTCTCCTACGCTGCAGTCCGATTTAGTTCCTCATGACAAACCGTTTGGCAGACTGCGTCGTCCGTGCTTCCGTAATTTCGTTCGTTCTTTTTTTGTTTTTCTCTGCTTCTCTCTCTCTCTCTCGCTTTTGTCGAGGCAACAGCCAGCAGAGGTAGCAATGACAAAGGAATTGAAAGGAGGCCACGCGCAAATTATGCAACCACTGGACAGCCACTTCGTTACGTTTGAAGTGAGGGCTTCGCGAATACGGGATACTGCTGGCGATTTAATTTCGCATAAATGGCTTTTCACTGTCATATAATTGCCCGTTTGTTTCGATATAACGCTTACCGGTACGGTAAAGAAGAGTGATTAAAAATTACTTTGGTAAAATGAATTTGCTAATTAAATGCGAAATTCTTTTGTAATTAAATCGTTACAATCTTTTCTATTGGATTTGAAATAGAGAAAGTCTCGTTTGAATATTATTTCAATATTAATTTTCTATTTCAGAGCACCCAACAGATTTTTCGGTCCTAATTAAAACCATTTTGAGTAAGAGTAAAAAAGTCATTTTATATACGATTTTTTATTTTATATTTTTTAATATCATCAAAAGTCAAAAAAGTGATAAACGTATAATTATTGTCAGAAACTAAATAATGAAGTTGTTTAAAAGGCAATGGAGTTTTACAAAATTCAATAACAAACGACAAATATTTAAATGCTTTGAAACCAATAATACAACAATTTTTTTATCAACAGGAAAATAAAGACATTCGCAATTTTTGGAAACGGATATAAAGTTTCACCTTTAGAGTACCTTGCCCTTCAAGTACGCAGTATGTTCATCTTTCAAAGAGACATGCGGAACTTTCGCTTCCATTTACCCGCTTCCTATCTTGCTTTTTCGTTGCTATTCACGGGACGCTAGTCCACGACTTTCGTTGCAACGTCTAGACTCTGATCTAACATGTACATGTACACTCATTTTATGAAAGAAACGTGTAGGGCGGTAGATAGAATAGGGCTTTTCTTTCACTTTCGCTAAAAAGTGAAGAAAGATACATTAATGTAGCAGATAATATGTGGCCCTGAATTTTTAGGTGAATTTTCCAAATATAATGAAATAGTCTTCATTAATAATATGTTTCGATTAAAAATATTTAAATTTTTTAACAATTGTGTACTAATATGTGTAATTATTATTTAATAAATTAATTCATGGAAACGTATCTACATTTACGAATATGACTTTTATGGGAGAAACAAAACAAAAATCAAATGCGACTTCTGCATAAAAAGGTTTATTTATATCTGCATATATAATATATAACACTCTTCATCCCTCAGCCGTTTTTTAATTTTTTAACCATGTTTGCACAAATAGATCGACGAGTCTACTAAAAAGTCGAACTATGCGATATTTCACCCTCATGGGGTTGCGGCCCTGAATTCGAAAGGGCTGCATTTTGAAGCCACTTGAACGACCTTTCATTTGAACCCTTGAACGCGCCAAAAAAATTGTGCAAAGGGTTGAATTCAACCCCTTCAGTATTTAGGC